>BJBW01005787.1:139028-195920 GCA_004320125.1 Scolopax mira
CTGAGTATAAAACCAGCTTAGCAATTTTTAGAAGATCCATTGGACAGGCTCAGGCTGTTAGATTTCGCTAATGAAGAGTATCAGGACGCAATAACCCACTGGATTTGCTGTGGTTTAAAAGCGTTACCCAGTGAACTGTGCCAACATTGCAGCTCAGCATGGGAATTTTGCAACATGTTCCTAACGGTTTTGCAAGCGAATGAAAAAGGACATTGATGAAGGTTACATTGATTGCCATTTGCACCTGTCCACCTCATGGTTTCTCCTTTATGCTTCAGATCCATTCAGAGTCAACAGCTCCTTTAAAGCCAAGAGGAGAAAGGCTATGATGAGAAGTTAAAAATTATATACTTATGAAATTAATATATGAAGGAAATGTTATCTGTTTTAGTCTTCCAAGATGCTGTTCCTTCACTGTTAAGCACCTTGATGCTTATTTTGACTTGTGTGTTTCCAGTGCTTTTTAAAAGGTGTCATCCCTCTTAAGTGCCCTCCTAAATAAATTCCACAAAAGGAATGTTAATGTCATCATTCCATTAAGCTGTGTGAGTAGTGCTCAACTCACACTGGAGAGACAATGCAACTGAAAAGTGCCATGAGAGGAATTTATTTTTGAAACTGCTTTCAAAACATTACCCCTAAGTTTGATTTACTTCATAGTCTGAGTTCTGAACAAATGCAAAAAAAAAAAAAAAAAAAAAATTTCTTTCCCAAAACTGAAGTTGTCTTTTACATATGTCATACTTCTCAATATAACAAAATCCACAGGATGTAACACAACTATTGGACATTTCCAATATGCCTTTGCTATGTCACACCATGAGGAAAAATCTACCATGGCCAAGTAGAATTAACCTGTTGTGTCCAAATGTTGCTCATTGAACAGCTTGGATGTCACTGACAAATGATGGTTGGACTCGATGATCTGAAAGGTCCCTCCCAACCTCAGTGATTCTATGATTCTATAATGTATTCAGGCCACAGAAATTGATGGCCCTGTTCTGTTCATGGTGTGCCAGCTATATTACTGAGCTCTAATATTCAGGATAAGGAAGAATCTTCCTCAAGAGAAAACATTTAGAAGGTGTTATACGACCACTGGGGCTAATATCAATACACAAAGGCATGCGATACTCTGTCACCAACACATCGCCGTAAGCGTGCTTCCCATCTCAACACCTTTAACTACACTTTTAATGCAGCTCAGGAGATAACACAGAAAGAAACTGTTGCCTGCCTTTTTGACCTTTGACATAGTCATTAAAGTCCTAAAATCTTTTAAAAAATCATGGTGAGTGCTGGGCATACCACCTCCAAAAGGATCTAACAACCAGTAGGCAATAGTTACAAATGGCGAGCAAAGATAAATATAGATATGGAACCTTGCTAACCATTTTTTTCCCTTTTGTCTTTGCTAACAAAAAAACATTTTGCATAAACCTAAAAGTTTATGACTTCTTGAGAGGAATCACACTAAAGATTTACAATGTAATGAATATGGAAGAGAAGTAAACCAGAAAAACCCTATACAACTATTCTCAAGATGGTACAACACAAGGAAACGTGCTGTGAAATTAAGAAGTGTCAAAGGAGAAAGGGGCTTATTCTTCTGGCACTGAAAAAAAGGGAAGTTCTGTCATTCTGTTCAGTGGGAGTAGAGCTGGCGCTCTTTCTCCACGTACCTCGTAAAACATTACTGTGCTTATAGGAAAAGAACATGTGGTGAAACACACTGTTTTTGCCCCTAACACTTCTTTCACTGAGAAGAATCAAGTGAAGCAATGACAAAGCACCAACTTTCAGGTATTACTTTACAGTCTTTGTTTCTCAGAGAAAACTGGATTTTTATTTTTTTTTAAAAGTATTTTCTGCAATGTGACACACAAAACATTTAGAGAAAACAGTGAAAATATTGTTTTCTCCACCAAAAATTTCCACAAAAAGAGTTCTGTGTGAACAAACCTCTTACGTGACAGTGTATTCTCTTTGAAATGAAGACCTGAAACAAAAGTCAATGAAAATGTTTTTGAATAGAACAAGTCAAAAAGGAAATAGGCTTCAAAAGGGAAATATACAGTTGAACGAGAAGAGCACAGTTAGATTAGATGAGATAAAACTTCTATAAAGCGGAAATCCTTTATGCTTCAGGGTATAATCTGGGTAGTAGCTTCTGCTCAAGTTTAGGGAGAAATATCTCCAACGCATGGCTTATTTTACAGTTAGCATCACAAGATGCCTACCTGTTCCTCTGAAGTGTTAGTGCCACATTTCTTGAGCATTTGGAGTCAGAAATCCAAGGTAGTGTGACCTTAGGTATGGGTAGAGTCTTAGATCTGATGGGATTTAATCATTCGTGATATGTTCAGGATTGCATACCCCAAAGGCTTTACACACACCTAGAAGAGCAGGGCACATATCATCCAGCTTGTAAAACATCCAAAAGTTGATGTAAATTTTAAGGTTAGGCTTTTTTCTTTTTCACATTTCCAGTACCTCTGGAAAATGAGACCTTTCTACTCTCATTGCTGTCTCCCCACCATGTAAGAAATCATCATCATCAAATGTACACACTATGGCAACTTCAAATAAAGCTCCATCTTCTCCTAGGTTATGTTGCTGCTTCTGCATTTTTAACTCTTTTATAGTATTTAATGGGGAGAAATAATCCAAGATCTATATTTACAAGCCTTGTAAATGGTAGAACTGTATTTTATTGAAGAGAAGTTCTGACTCAAACTCATCTTGTTTAAAGAGTTTACTCTATTTGACCAACATTATTTTTTAATTCCACCAAATGGTTTCTTCTGCAAGGAAAGACAAGCAAATAAGTTGTAAGTTATTACATCAATTACACAAACTTAGCGATACTGTCGTAAGTTGATACATGTTTGAGTGCTTGATGCAGATTCAAAAAAGCAATACCAATGAGTATAATAAATCTTAAAAATCATGCTCTGAGCTATTTAAACAGGCATCAAAGTGACAAAAAGTAATGAGGTTCTGTCCAAATTTAACTTTTGATACAAAGTTGCCTAAGGATTTGTATAAGTCATTAATTTTCTTCTTCCTGTCTACTGGTGAAGCAAATAGGAAAATATGAGCTGTCATCAGAGCTGGAGGTGTCCAAAGGAACCAACATGGGTATGTCATCCAGCACCATGAGATTAAATAGTTGGGTCAAGATCCTGACCAACCATAAAAAAATGCATGTATGAAAGGACCCTTTCTATCCAGTGAACAGGTTGATCCAAAGCCTGTGGAAATCCACATGGCTTCAACAGGCTTGAGAGCAAGTTCTCATGAGCTTCCTGAGACACTGCCTTATAAAGTCTGTCTTGCAGGTGAGACTTAAGGGAAAGATGCAAGGAGATTTGATCAGCCACAACTTTCAACACATTTCCTACCTGCCAAAACGTTCTTGTCTGTGAAGTGGAATATCAAGGATTACAGGATTGAGGAGCTCCTGTTGATATCCTTCACTATACACTATATACTTCCCATCGCTTCATCTCTCAGGAGAGCAAATCACTGTCCTTGGCAACAGCATCATACAGGGGGCTGCTTATAAAATATGAATTGAGCACAACCAATGAATACTTTCAGAAGTAAGACAGCACATGGCAAATATTTCTCATTTCCTTGCTCTTGTATAAATCAGAATAGTCTAATCTGTTTTGCCTTTAGGATTTGTCTTCAAGTCAGAAAAAACACATCAGTTTCTACCACTGCCCTTCTAGTGTTTTTTTAATCACATGGATTTAAAACTTCTTTTTTGTTGTTTTTAAATGGAATTCCTTACATTTAATAGCACTACATTTGGAAGAGATTTTTTAGACAGCTGAATTGACATGCAAGTCAAAAAATAGCTCTGTCTGTTTTTAAATGGGCTCCAGGTTGGAGAAAGTACTCCATTGCCTGCCTATGAACTGTGCAGTGAAAGAATAAAAATAAAGTACTTTTTTGCTTAGCTTTGTAAGCCGAATATTGGGGGTGTCTCTGTTGCACACATCACTGCAGCAGCAGAAGGAATAGTGTGTCTCTGTGTATTAGAAAGTTTTTTTCATCTCATACATCATTGTCATTTTGGTGCTGTGATTCCAGAAAGTCAGCCAATCTTCTTCTACATTCACATCCATCCAAATAATCTAAAATAATAATTTGAGGTGTTGGTTTTTTTTAATAATTAATCTCACTCAAAACTCCTTCCGCCTCTCCTTCCCTCCACAATAAATGGATAAAGCAGATGTGTCGGTAGTGAGTACTTTTTAGCAAAATGCCTTGTTGAGTTCAGCCCAGGTGTCTGCCTAACAACGAGCAGAGCATTCCTTGCAGTGGCCTTGGTGTATTAGAAAAGGATTTGCTGTCACCACCTTCTGAGCTGCACCACAAATCCTTATGAAATATTATAGAAAATAATAAAGGGACTGTCTTGTACACACCTCAGCTCAAAAGCACCATAGAAAGTAAGCAGAATGGCTGAAAAGAGCCAGTTCAGAGATTAATATTGTCTGAGACTTTCTAAAACCACCAACCAGTGTCCACTTGACACTGACGTGCACAAACTGCTTCTGTTAGAGGTGGCTGGAAGAGGAAAGTTAAAATATAGATATATAGAAATACATAGAAATCTGCTAAGGATTCTGGAAACAAAAGGCTGGCATCTCTCAGATCCATGTAGTGAAACAGAGAGCAAAGAGGAAAGGATGGTTCTGTGTGGATGGGGAAAGAAGGACTGAAGAGCTGGCAAAGCGGAAGAGAAGAGTATTTCTGGGTAGTTTCTAGCTGAGAGGGGAGCTGTATGCTCAGGGGTATGAGTAGCACCAGGTTTGGCAGGCAGGCAAAGAGGAACCTAGCTGCTCATCAGCAGAAGGCTCAGAGAAGGTTTTTGTAGCTGGTGAATCAACGATCTCAACTGGGGAGATTTGGGCAGTGAAGAGCAGGTGATGATGGAGGGATGCAGCAGTGGCAAAGCATCAGCTGTGAAGACTGTGGGAAGGTGAAACAAGGGGTCTCAGATCAGGAACTCATTGGAATTGTAGTAAGATGGGAAAAATACATAAACGGACTCTACTGTGTCCAGTTCTGGACTCCCCAGTTCAGGAAGGACAGGAAACTGCTGGAGAGGGTAGAGCAAAGGGCCATAAAGATGATGAAGGTCCTGGAGCATCTCTCCTATGAGAAGAGGCTGAGGGACTTGGGACTTTTTAGTCTTAAGAAGAGAAAGATGAAGGGGGATCTGATCAATGCTTACAAATACTTAAAAGGAGGATGGGGCTGGTCTTTTCTCAGTGGTGCCCAGTGACAGGACAAGAAGAAACGGGCACAAACTTGAGTATAAGTAGTTCCAACTAAACATGAGGAGGAGCTTCTTTCCTGTGAGTGTGGTAGAGCACTGGAACAGGCTGCCCAGAGAAGTGGTGGAGTCCCTTCTCTGGAGACATTCCAAACCCACCTGAACAAGTTCCTGTGCAATGTGCTCTAGGTAGACCCTCTCTGGTGGGGGAGTTGGACCTCCAGAGGTCCCTTCCAACCCCATATGATTCTATGATTCTACTTAAGTAGAGTCCTCTGGGCTCTTTGATGCATAAACACATAGCATCTCATTCGCAGACCCTGGTGTGTTTTGCTTTGAAAACTGCATGCGTTTCTAAATGGCACAAGTTAAAAATGAAAGCTGTAACTTGTGAAGCAGCAGCTAATTTGAACCTTTCAGGTAAGGGGTACAAAACAAATAAGGAAAAGAGCCTCACCCTTGGAGATGCCGAGGCTCCATCACTGCTGCCCAAAAAGGCACGGTGTCTTTCAGGGTTAGTTTTCTGCCTCCACCGTTGCAGAACAGCGTGGTTTTTTTATAATTTGGAACATTACACAGGACTCTATTGCATGTCTAATGCAGGGGACGCCTCATTCAGGCGGCACCGGTGTGACCTGAACTGACACCGTGATGATTGGTGAGGTTCATATTATTGAGCTCCTCAAGCTCGGGCTGGGGACTGCAGGGGGTGAGGGAGCCTTCGGGCTGCACACATCTGTCTATGCCATCAGAACGACCAGTCTACTTTTATGAGATTCTTTTAAAACAAAGAAAGATCTTTGTTAGGCCCTGGGGGGCCCTTACCAGCAGCGTGAAGAGTACTTATTAACCATAAAACCATGTTTAAACTGATAATATTCAATACTCCTGCAGGGGAATGGAAATCACCAGGCTCGCTCGGGTGAAGGTAACTCTGTGATACACGAGGACAGACAGACACGCACCAGAGACTGTGGCCCCAGACTTTCCAGACGTGACCGCTACCCCTATTTTGCTAGTCTGGCCGGCATCAGGAGTGGCCTCCCTGTGCAATTTGGGCTAAATTTGGGTTCTGAACATTCAGTCAGTTAATTCCCTGACTTCATGCCTGCAGAACTTCACCGGAGGTACAGCTGATTTCAAAATCACTTCCATATTTCTATGCAGCCTCCACGCAGACAATTCCAGTTGTGTTGTATCACTAGGGCTGGCCATTTTACATTGGCTCTCCTGTATAAGAGAGATAAGTATATAAGTATATATGTCCTTTTGAACATATATACTTTTTCTTTTTTTTTTTTTAACCTTAATTTTCAATAGTATCAGCATTGAAACAAAGGACTGAGATACTTTTGAAAGCTACACAAAAAATTCAGACTTTCTTTCATCAATTAGCAGCACCACTCTATCCTAGCTTGAGGTAAAAGAGAACTAATCTTGCTTCTTAGCTAAGAATCTTCTAACTCTCTCCCTTTGTTTTCATATGCTCAGAATGTTAATTTTTAGTTTAGAAAAGAGTGATCTTCCAGAGCAGGGTGGGATATCAGGGACAATATGGAGAAGAATAAATGTTGCATTCAGAACAAAACAGAACCATGATAAATGGAAGTCAGAAAAGAAATGGGGAACAAGTCAGCCAAAAATTTCCAACACCTTTCTAAATGTGCATGTCTTTATGTCAGGGCAGTGTCAGTGTGTCTTGACCCCACTATCAGAATTGTTTCTCTGGGGCTCAACGTGTCACAATGTTGAGGTGTCTACACTAGAAATGCTGCAGAGGAGACACTTGTGTCCATCTCACTCTGTGTTTCCTTTGAAGAGTGATATGAACATGAAGGCATATACCTGGGTTGGGTTTAGAGGGAGGGAAGGTATAGCAAGGTTCAAAAAGTTATTTTGTCCATCCTACTTCCTTTTTCATAGAATCATAGAATTGCCCAGGCTGGACAGGACATTTCAGATCATCTAGTCCAACCATAGCAGCTATTTTTGATCATCAAGTCTCTCAGACCTCCAGTTCTTGCTCTGGAGGAAATCTCATTTTAGTCCTGTTCTCTAGAAGCAGTCCCTGGAAGGGATTAAGGACATGAAAAAGCACATGATTTATCTGTATAAATAGGATCTAGAGAGAAGCCTCAGTAGCTGCCCTCCACAAATCTGCATGCAAAATGGTACAAATATTCTTTTTCATAAGCTCAGAATCAGAAGCATCATGATATCATTTTACACCCTCTGGGAAAGTTCTGTTATAGACAGATCTATATAAAATAATTCCATTTAATCTGAACCAAACTGCACCGTAGGGTGGTCTGTCCCATAGTAGATTTCTCTGGGAGCTTGAGCCGAGTCTGATATTTTGAATTTTCTTTCTTCACTAAGATCGCATGAAGGTAGGCAGGAGATAACACCTACAAACTCCCAATGCAAGAAGCTAAATGACAGTGAACCCCCCCCCTGTTGTAGAACACTAACACTGAGGAAGTAAAAATGCATAGAATCTGTGAGTCCTACCCAACAAATAACCAGTTTAACCTGTACCACGATAACTAGCAGCTTGCTTTTCTGTGAGACCACAATACATAGAGTTGGAGGCGGCATGTACAGGCTTCACTGCTTCTCTGCAAAGTTAAAGGGCTATTGAAGATATCTAACAGACTACAGAATATTTTAAAATATTATGAAAAGCTGAGCAGGGATACCAAATAAAATAAAAGTGTTAATTCTTAAGGCATATGTTTGTATGTGTGGAAGAGTGTCTACACAGTCTGATTATTAAAAAAATTCCAGTGACTATCAAATATAAATTACCTATCATCATAAAATCTAAGGTGAGATATTGAAAGGAAACCACAACAGAGGTCAGGAATGAGTGCCTGAATCCTAAACAGATAAGTCATTGATAGTTACCAAAAAAATGACTTAAATAACCCTTGGATATCTCATTTAGTTGTCTTTGTGCAACTAGGAGATATCCATTTCAATCTCTGCAATACTAGGCACTTTTATAGCCAATTTCTGCATCAGACCTTCTTCAAAATGTGGACAATGCCTGCTATTGTGCGGTGACGAAACAGAGCACACAGGAGGGTGAAGGTGCAAGTTTTATTTGTGCATTTGCCAAACAAAGCCAATGCCAAACCAAGCAGCATAAATTACAGTTTTGAAATACCAAGAGTGGCAAATAGAAGAACTGGGACTGCGACTGAAATCATCTATTAGTAATCACCATAATTAAAAATAGATTGGTGGTGTAGAGTCCTCAGGGGGACTACTGTGCTTAAGAAAAAAAAAATACTAAAAAAAATAAAAATGGCATGGTGCCTCACTGCAAATGGGGTTCAGTTTGACAATGACTGAAGACTGTCATGTCTTTAGCCTTTATGATCCTAACCACATGCTTCCTCTCCTAGCTCCATCACAAAAATCACAAGCAGGCTAAGTATTAACCACCTCCGTCCTTCATTCCCAGGTGCTGTAAAGAATTCAGTCTGAAAGCAGGATCCCCACTGCTTTTTCCTTGAGTTGCTGGAGCTGGGAACTGAAATGCATGAATAGGTGATGCCACCACTGTGGCATCTACTGTATTTCTCCAGGAATGGCTAGAAGACCCCCTAAATATCTGTGGAATTAATTTGGAAGAGTTTAGGGCAAGCCTAAACCCCTCAATGTGTGGGCTGCTGGTAGAGGCTCCACCCAGCAAGTGTTGGGTTCAGCTTCCTCCAGCTGGAGATCTGATTTTGGCTGATTTGGGGTCATGGTGGCTGTGGTGGCCATGTTAGGGGGCAGGATGCTGTTAGTTAGTAGGGTGGGATGCGGTGGTGCTGGGGGGGACCTGTCTCCCCATTCCTAGCAGCATTGGGACCTCCAGCTGCCCAGGTACAACCTTTGGCACAACACCACTCCTCAAAACTGCCATTTAGGAGAAAGGGAACTGGGGAAACATGCACTCCTCAGAAATAACAGAAAAGCCAAATGCACCTTCCCTGCTGAGTTTCTTTTGCCTTTCATCCCATCTCAATAAGGCACAATTCAGGTGAGTCTTCATCATCTCTGGATAATCCTCAGACCCTTTCCACAGACCTCAGCTTTCCCTCCAGAATTAGTCCCACTTCTCGTGTCCATGTGACGTAAAAACCCCACCTTCCCCAGGGCAGCATTTTCAACACCCAAAAGGCACTTTCTCTGTGTAAACACCTAGTATTTGAGTTAAAAATAATGAGGATTATTAATTTTATTCCTAAAGCACTCCCCCTGCTGATAGACTCTGAGAGAACTGTATTACATTTTTAAGTATATGATAAAGTATAAGAAAACTAAGAATGGTCACTGAACAAACCTTGATTATCTATAAGAGAGATAAAATAAGACAAAGAAAATGGACTGAATCACAAGAAAAAAAAAAGCAAAGAAAGCAGTGGGAACACAGAGAACAATCATATTAGGAATTTTCCAAGATATAAAAGAAGTTCCTCACTTTCCTCAGTGAGGAGAGAAAGGGACCTGTGCCCAGTGCAGAGCAGCTTTGGTAGCTCAGGTCCAGAGAGTGGTGTTCCCCACAATGGCAGTAAATCATGGAATCATAGAATGGTTTGAGTTGGAGGGGACTTTGAAGACCATCCAGTTCCAACCCCCCTGCCCTGGGCAGGGACACCTCCCACCAGACCAGGTTGCTCCAAGACAAATCCAACCTGGTCTTGAAAACCTCCAGAGATGGGGCAGCCACATTTTCTCTCTGCTCCATCCGAAGGGCTTCTCTGCACTGGGCTAATTCAGCAGCTAGGAATCTCAGAGAGGACACCTTGAATGCTGCCAGGGCTCGGGCTGTTCCCATCTCCTAAAAGCCCTTCCCTGCCTGCTCAAATCAAGCTGCTGTTCTTCGGCAGGCCGTGTAAAACAATCCCATAGCGACCGGGAATGGAGCCTTGAGCAAGCATGGATGTTGACAGCTCTGAAATGCAGGGAGAGGAGCGGAGAGCATGGGAGAGGTGCAGAAGGTGGTGGGGGGGGTGGCCTTACTGACAATCATGATAAATGTTTGTGGCTTTTCCTTCACACTTGGAAGTGTAACAAACACCAGGCTAAGCATTCGCAGGTAGGAATTTGGGCAATCTTTATTTAATGTTGAACTCCATGTGTAATACTATTGTGCGCCGTTATTATTCCAATCTGTTCCAACCTCTCCCTCTCCTTGCCCCGGCTCCCCCCAACTCCCAGCGCAGTAAGACACTGAAACCAGGGATGCCCTGTTTCTACTGAAGCCCTTCTCTCAAATCTTTAGAAACAATCCTGCATTTTTAAAGGGCTGTAAAAATAGTCCTGGTAGTGTCGCTGAAAAAAAAATCTGTCCGGCTTTTATTTTCATAAGGAACTGTTTTTCAGTCCTTCCTGTTGGTAGCCTTGCCAAAACATGGGAAAGCGTTATGATGGCAACTCCTCAGAAAAAAAAAAAAAAAATAAAAATCAGGAAGCTTTTCCAGGGCATTAACCAGATAATCCTGCCTGCATGTAGCTCTGCGTGTGAGCAAGCAATCCCATGGACGACGCACGTGTGTAAATCGAGGCAGAATCACTCTGTTTGCAAGACCTGAGCTCTGCTTCAGTTCTGAAGCAGAATAAGATTCACATGGTTGTGATTCACGTTGAATTTGAGCCTCAAATTCGAACATGCCAACTTGTCATCGGGCTAGCTGCCTTTTCTTTATTTCAGTCCTGGCTTTTCCTTTGTCAGTGCAAGCTTCTTATATTTCAGACATATATACGTTTTGCGAGGCAGCTCAGCCTGCCGAGCCAGGATCTTTCATCAAGGGAAGAAAAGTGCATTGCGTGGTTCTCAGAGAAAGAAGAAAACTTTGCTTGCTCTTTGGACTGCATCCAAACTGTCTGTGACACCTTTAAATACCATACAAATAGTGCAATTGCTCATAAATTAAACTATAAATGGGCTTTAAAATACATGTAGTCTGATTAGCATGTGACCAAGTACAGCAGTCAATAACATATCCTTATACAATTCTACAGCTCTAGTGGTCTCTAAGGAACCCATTCCTGAATCTTCTGTGCTTTAAAAAAGTAATGGATTCACTATGTTTTACAGCATAATTCACATTTTGAGTGCAATATTCCACCACATTCTGTCCTCAAAACTCCTAAAAGCCGTGGTTTGAGGCTTTCTAGCCTTGCTCCTCAGACCTTCAGAGGCAATAACCCTTCCAACACCAGAAAAATCCCTAACCCAAAACTTTGACTCTATCATTAAGGTATTAAAAAAAAAAAAACAAACCACAAACAAAAACCCCCAAACCCAGCAGTTCATATTTTCTCATAAGAAAGCCAAAACAGCTCAGGTATTTCCAAGGCGATGGGTGAGTAAAAAGAAAGGCGGTTAGACCTTTCCAATTCTGCATCACTTACACAATTGCCCAATCTATGGGCCAGATGCCATGGCAGAGCATATCAATTTGGACACAACTGCATGGCCTGGGGACAAGAGTAAGATCTCATCTGACAAGATTAAAAGCTAAGGAACTCACTACCATCTGTGGTGGCTGTGAGGACACGGCCAGTAAAGGAAGCTATATTTCTACTTTTCTTCTCTATGACAGCCCTCTGGAACTAAGTTTCAATTAAGGGATGTGAACATTATGTGTGGCCTTGCTATATTCCAGAGCTCCAACCTCTGCTAGGGAAGCTGGCCCACTTTCCTCCAGGTGGGCTTTCCCCTCCTGCTCCCAGATCCATACTGATCATGCAGGATTAGCCCTGGGGACCATTTCCATGAATAAAAGTCATATATTAGGATTCAAATGCACATTTTTCTTTTTAAAATCACTTAAAACTTGAGTGAGGAAAACTGAAAATTCCATCATGAAGTTGCAAAGTGGTTTTCTGCAGAACTATTTCTATTAAATTTGTCCATTTCTCACAATTAGAGTAGAAATAAAGAAAAGTTCATGACCGTTATGTTTTATTTCATTTTACTTGAAATATCAAGAACATTTTTCATTATTACTAGTACACAGAGAACTAAGTTCTTCTTCAGGATACTAACACATTGACAATCATGGAAAATCTGAATAGTCAAGAGCAGAATCTGACCCCTGTGTCTCCTTGTCAACAAAAAATAATACCACTAAGTACACTTTAAACAATAGCAGTTTGCTAATTTAATAATATCTATGTGAAATGTCATAGGTGGTCAGCAAACTCTGAACTATAAAGTATTTTTATATGCTTAAAGGATAGAACAGGGCAAGGTATTTCATGTAGAGTTTTCTAGCATACCAATATATCTTATAATACATGTGCCAGAGAATCAGAGGTTTCTTGACTTCATACTATGTGATCTTTTCATTAGATACTTTTATAATGTGGCAGTGATATTACAATTTATCTCACTCTAGCATAGTCCATTGCCTGGCTTTTTTTCTCAACAGCTTCCTTTTGGCTTGAAAACTTGGGATAACTTCCAAAACAACATGAGCACAAAAGAATTGTTCTAACTGCAAACAATTTTGTTAAATAAAAAAAGAATGTTTCCATAAATACATATCAACTGCAGACTTCCATAATTTATTTCTGTGTAGATTAGTTCTGTTTGTATGTATTGGATACTATAATACACTGGAGGAAATTCCGCCCCTTCATATGACTGTATTGAAATCAACACAATGGGGTAATTGAGAAGATTTTTCGGCAAATGGCATCAGCTTAAATTTAATAAAAATGTCCAAAATAATCCAAGCTCGCTTTTTTTGGTCTCTTTTCTTACTTTTTTCCCTTTCCCTTCCCTTCCCTTCCCTTCCCTTCCCTTCCCTTCCCTTCCCTTTTCCTCCTGCTACTTTATTGTAAATGCCTTCCCCAGGCCCTAGAAATACGACTTTTGGTCTGATGACAGCCAGCTCTGTGTAGAGGATGATGATGAAACCTAAACAGTATTTAAGCCCTATGCAGACAGAAGCACTGTCAGTTGTGGCTGAGCTATTTGACCACCTCCAATTTAAAAGCAATAATGTAAACAGGAGAAGGGCTTGAACAGAGGAAGAGTCAGCAAAAACACCAACATCTCACAAGTTCTAACCACAGCCACCAGAGCCAGAGAGAACATAAACAGCAAGTCTGTCTTTGGTTTGCCTTGTGTTTTGCTTTGGGAGCTTCACAGACACCAGACTTGGATTGTTCCCAACATATACGTCCTTTTTTTCAGTGTATGGTTCAGGTATTTATGGATACCACTTCCATACCAAGTCATAACAATAAAGATCTCTTTCTGGTATGAAACTCCTGTTCATCACACTGGTGATTTTATAGTCAGACTTGGGACCTCTGCCACAGGTCAAACAGCTTTCACATTTCTTGGTACTCCAAATCAACACACAAAGCACACATTTGCACATCTGTTTAAACCACCAAAACAACTGTGTTGCCTTTTGTTTGCTTACAGACGAAGGCTCAAGATGCAGTTAAGGCTTTGAACCATGTCCAAACCTGTAAGACTTGAAAGGCGGATCCAGCGGCAAACTGAGGCAAGGTTTATAGAGATGAAAAAATAGGGCATCATTTTGGTCAAACTTGTGCTTCAGGAAGCAGAAATCTAGGACACACGCAGCCTGGCGTGTGGGCTTAAATGATCGTTATTCATCTTACAAGGTTCACAGTTTGGACATCTCTGTCTTTCGTTGTTCCTTAGGAGTTTATAATGTAGAGGTTACAGCCTTTCCTGGAAGGCTCTGGCAGCCCTTTGCCATAAGGAGGTCGTTCATCATCGTTATCTCTGGGCAGCTTGGGGGTCTCTAACTTTGGTACAAGAGCTGCCCTTTGAGCGAAAACAGGGCGCACGCTGTTAACTAGTTAACTCTTACCCAAATGAAACTCATATATTACAGTCTCGGAGTAAAAAAAAAACAGAACAACACAGTTTTTAATGGCTATTTCTATAATAAAATCAAAGCTTATTTATAAGTTGGGATTTTATTACCTCCCGCAATTTATACCCGCTTTATCTGGAAGTTCATGGTGGGCAACAAATAGCTGCTCACAATTTTTGGGGGGAGATTTTTCCATGAAGACACAACTTCATCTTTAGATATGGAAAAGCAATTTATAAGTGAAATGAAAAAAGCTTACATGGAAGATTACATAAAATACATCTGTCTTTTCAAACCATTGAGATATATAAACAACTCGTTAGAAACTGAAAAAGCCAAAGAAAAAGAAGACCTTTTAATGAGAAGACGTTTTGAACAGATATTTTTCTGCTTCTAAAGAGATAAAAAGACAGGATGTTACTTCATTCCTAGGAAGATGATCTCAAACAGGGAAAATACCAGAAATTTCAGTGAGCACTGTCCCCAAGAGGGATTATGTTAAAGCTTAAAAAAAAAAAAAAAAAAAGAAGTTGCAAGTGGAGATGTCATTTTAAATAGAATCCAGGCTCTAATTTTTCCATTGCAAAGAGGGTTTTTTTAATGTCAAATGAAATTTTAAAATCACCTATGAATTTGCAACTGAACCCTTTACTGCCAAATCTGATTCCAATCCTTAAAAAATCTGTTACTGTAATACGGCCAGTAATGCACTAACTTCTAGAAGGTAGTCAGACATATTGGCAAAAAAATATATGTGGTTAATCAACTAAAACTATGCAGTAGTTTAGGAACAATCAATCAACTTCCAGAACCTTTAAGGCATGAAGTTGCTATGAGGATATCGGTGAGTCATGGTAATAGTAAGGGCTGATGTACACAGATGGTTTTGAGATGGTCTTGCCTTTATTTTGAATTTTCAAGATGCTTCTACACAAGTATAGACTGTACTCCTAAACAAAAAGAAAACCACCGCAAATAAATTCCAGATAATAATACAAATATAGAGGGACAGCAGGTGTCACTTTGCACCCAGTTAAAATAAGCATGTCCAAAATGAGGTTTGTGTTCAACTGGTGGTGTTGTCTTGACCTGTGCTCATCTGCACAAGGACTTGGGGACTTAAAGATGGATGTAGGCAAAAATATAGATGACTGAGTGCAATATTCAGATTCTGAAAATTCCCTCTGAGATACTCCTTGAGGCGTCATAGCTGGCAACTTGAAAGATGCCTAAGCTCTTGAAAACCTTTCTCCTGTCTATAGGCAGAAAATGTTTCATTCTTAGTAAGCAAAGCCCAGCTGCTGACTCCCACCTTTACACTTCAGCCTGCCTGGCATCCAGGAGCTCTCTGCTAAATTCCTTGAAGGGTTCATTAAAATATGTTGCATAAAGTCACCCCTAAGTCACAGTAGTGAGAAACAGTCAACCAGAAACCACAGTGGTATTTTCTGTACATCTGTAGAAGAGCTGGTGGAGGAGTCCCACCATTCTCCTGTTCCCTTCGTACGGTAACACTGTGGTCTGAGTGCTGCCCAAAGAAATCTGTGACCAAAGTTCAGTTCCTGGTTTTATATCACAGGATTTTAACCCATTTCCCACTTCCCAACTTGGCTCTTTATCCACCAGATCACTGGTTTCGACCCTGTGGGAGGTTTATGTATGTACATCTTAGCTAAATTAGCAGCTTGAGCACAAGAACCAAGAGAAACACAACAGCATCATCCCTGTGGGGATAATGCACATCCTACTGAAAATTAGGGAATTGCCTTTAATCTCCTTTAAAAAAAAAAAACGCTTTCAGAAATCTATGATCAAAGCAGATATAATAGCCCTGTCACATGAAACGGAAGCCCACGTTTTTGTACTTAAACTACCGTAGTCCCGTTTAGTTCATCTGAGAATGAAAAAGTGATCAGGTTTTACAGTTTTTCTGCCCTAGATGAAACCAGCTGCTTTTCAAATCTAAAATCCTGATTCTGATGGGGGCTACTGGCTCCGTTGGTGACAAACAACTTAGAGATGGTCTTGTCGTGCACTGGCGTCATCTAGTTATTTTGGTGTTGGGGTTTATTATTGGGATCCGTGAGTAATACATGCGCCCTGCAGGTAAATGAACTGAGGATAAACTAGGTATTTTTATAAAAAATCTGTAAGTTAAGTGTGCCAAAGGAGTAGTTTTAATTTAGTCCAGAAATGTGACGAGTTAGTTTCATTGTTCATACAGTGATTTTTTAAAATAATTTTAAGATTTTTTTCCAAAGCTATTATGGTCACATAGATCAAGGTGAGAGACTGAGTTGGGTTTAAGCAGAGTGTCTTTGGGAAATACAACTTTTAGGAGATAGAAGCAAATTGTTTCTCTTTGTGTATTTTGTTTTATGGTAGCACTGCTTGTTTCAGAGGTCATGGTTATAAATTTCAAAGGTGATTTTGGTTCATATTTCACCAAAATCAGGTGATTTTTGGTTCTTATTTCCTTGACAAACTTGAATAAAGCAAATTGGATTAGTCTGCCCTATGAGGCAGACAGTTAGCATTTTCTACAACCACCTATTCACTTAAGGAGCAGTTCCTGTTTTCAGGTATGTAAAAACACTTTATAGCCTTGAATATTTTTTTTTCTATTCTCTTGAAGGTTAACAGCAATTCTCCTGTACATAGAACATTTGCGATCCCAAATCATTAACAGAATCTGTGTCTAGACTAAATATTACATTTTAAAGCAAAACTTTTCAAAAAAACCCAGCTACTCCTCAATTTATATACCCAGGCTTAAATTTTAGGGGTTTGTTTCCACTGCAGCAGATGATGATGTCATTGACACCTAAACCAGGACAGAAAAATGCCCGGTTTTAGGTGTCAGTGACATCATAACTAATTCAGCATTGTACCCATAACTCCTAGGCCTGGCAAGAGAAAGGACTGATGTCTAAACACACTTATCTGTGTAAAATATATTCCTTTCTAAGATAAAAACTACCCAAGATCTCATAGTGGAGATCTTAAAAACTTGAAAGAAAGAAGGAAGGGGAAAAAAAAAAGCACAAGATTTTGTTGTTCACATTGAAGAGAGTTGAAAATATGTGTAAAACTTATGTTTTGGTGTTTTGAAGTGGTTTGCTTCTAACAATAGAACTGCATACTCATCACTGGTCATGGGATAAATGTGGTTTGGGGATGTGTGTTATGCCAAGACTCAAAGCATTTAATATGAGCTTTGTTTCGAAGGAACGGCAACGGGAGCTGACATGCAGATGGTGGTGACTTCAGGCTTCTGAAAGTTACACCATCACTTATTATCTGATGTTTCCAAAAGTCCCTCGTGACACAAAAAACATCTCACCCACTAACCAGCTGCAAGACTTTCCCGGATTCTCATCCGCAGATGGACCTTCACAAGCTCTGGTGGAGCCCAGTGGGTAGTAAACTCCCTTCCTTCTCAAGTCGTTTGCAGCTCTCTCTGGGCTGTGCATCACCTCTCTGCACACCAGCTGACTGGTTTATGTCCTTTACCAGCTTTGTACGGTGTCTCCTGGGAGGAAAAAACTCAAGGGCTGCTGGTGCATGCAATGGTGAGCTGGGACAGCATGCCAAGAAGCAAAGCAACAAAAACATAAAATGAAGATGAACACAGGCTGAGAGAGCTGGGGTTGTTCAGCATGGAGAAGAGAAGACTCCAGGGAGACCTTAAAGTCCCTTCCAGTCCCTAAAGGGGGCTACAGGATGGGGAGGAACTCTTGATTGGGGAGTGGAGTGATTGGATGAGGGTAACAGTTTTAAACTGAAAGAGGGGAGATTTAGATTAGGTATCAGGAAGAAATTCTTTACTGTTAGGGTAGTGAGAGTCTGGAAAAGGTTTCCCAGAGAAGTTGTGAAGTTGCTGCCAGGCTGGATGGGTCTTTGGGCAACCTGGTCTGGTGGGAGGTGTACCTGCCCATGGCAGGGGGTTGGAATTCAATGATCTTTAGGGTCCCTTCCAACTCTAACTATTCTATGATTCTATGCTGGGTTTTTTACCACTTTTCCATTAATGCATGAGCAGGTCTCATCTTTCTTACTATATTGTTATTTAAGATGCTTCCTGATTTGGAATCCAAATTCCTCATGTCTTAAGGCTCTGTATGGATTTAGTGATTCACTATTCATGGCCCTTGCAGCTCTCCACGGCAAGGTAATATCTTCCCAGCTAATAGTTAAAAACTAAGGATAGTAGGCAATTATTTTCCAAATGCAACGTACATTTTAGACAGACTTAAATATTGAGTGCTTATGAATAGAAATCCAAACATTTAAGGATGTACATTATATTTATTGGTTGGACTTGATGATCTTAAATGTCCCTTCCAACCTAGACAGTTCTATGACTCTATGATTCTATATATTCTCTGTTTTGTGTGCACATGCATACATTTGCACATTTGCAGAGCACAGATATAAGTACACTCGGGGCAGCTGTTGCTTTCCCCATTCAATTTTACCCCATCAGGCCCCACTTCCTATTTGTAATGGGAGATGATCTTCTACATGGACACAGAGCCCTCAAGAGGGCTTTACATCTCTTAATCCGGCCACATCTTTTCCTCTTTAAGACTCTGTGCCCACCAGAGCAATACTGGAAAATCCTATGGTCACAGCTACAAAGACCAGAACAGACAAAGGAGAAGATATTTAGGGTCATGTAAGAAAAATGAAATTAAGAGATCCAAGAGCCCTTGAGTGTCTCTGCTGTGTCACTGCTTGAATATATGGAAAGGAGCTAATGATATCTTGTTTTGTGTAAGACTCACGCTTTGCTTTACACAAAATTCAGCTCAAAATGATAGGACAGGTCATCAAAAAAAAGCAGGTCATCATCATAGTCTCAACTTGCTTGCCTTACTGAGGCAAGTAGATAGCACCATGTTAAAGCACATTAAAACATGTTTCTCACATATTTGCAGGATTGTGTCTTCCAGTGACAGCAAGTCAATAGCGAGAAGAGACAGGGCAGGAAAGGAGAAGTTCTGATGAAGGAAGAACGGAAAAAGAGTGGCAATAACATCAGTTGCTGAAGTACCAGTGATATTCCTGATACGAGGTCTCATCCATCTGTCATTTCATTTAATGGCAGAAGGCGGGGGCAGCCCCTCCATGTCCAGTTCTCTGGTCTGCATATTTCTGTAACCTTTAAAACCACTTCTGCGACTTCTTATAAACATGGATTACCAAACTGGCAGCAAACTATAAAAGTAAATGCGTTTACAATATGCCCTCTAGATAGCTTTACTGCCACGGAAATAGTTTTGCTGGGACCGTGGGCTGCAGGAGCGTAAGGCTGGGGAAACGCCACGCTTCGTAATGATGAAACCCATCAGATTTTTCAGTGCAACCTTTTGCTTTGTAACCCAGAGCCACCTCACCTGTGAAGCGTGCTTATTAAGTTCCTTTCGTGACCACACGGACCTGCAATTTATAAGTGCTGCAGGTGTGAAGGCATTGTGCGGCGCTTTCAGCTTGGTGAAAGGACATTGTTATTCATGGGTGAAATATTCCATTTATTCAGGGGAAGAGGAGTGATGTGTGTGGGGGTGGAGAGCGCAAAGCTGATGATAGAAAGACATAAATAGAAGCAGACATCTATGGAGCACCTCGGCCGTTCCATTGTGTTGCTGCTTCAAGCGTTTAAATCTCCCAGTTAGTGCCAGGTGCTGGGGTTTTTCCTCTAGTGATGCAGCCTTGCTGTATCTCCCACCACTGAACTGTTTTGGTTTTTTTTAAAGTTTACCTAATCTTACACAATTTTTATGGAGTAACAATGCTGGTGCCAGACCATACTAAACCAGTGGCTGCTTTTCGTTAGAAGTTCCTGCCGATGCGGATCTGTCCCCGTAACACTTTGTGCACTTTGCTCTAATCAGAGATGTCTGTCTTAAAAACAAGTGTCCTTCAGAAGTGGGACACTAGGATTTCTTGAAGTTAAAGGCAGTTAACTTAAGCTTAAGCCATTTAGTTAAATCTCTTTTTTTTTTTTTTTATGATTTAGAACAATTGGTGTACATTATTGTTACTGGAAAATACCATGTCTTTCTTTGTCTTCATTCTCTGGACTGCTTTCCATCACCTACAAATATTTTAGTTTTAAAGGGTCGACAAGGAACAATTTGAACACAGCCTTATTTTAATGCAATTAACAGGTTTCAGAATTTCATGATAGTTGACGATTTTTTTAAAGGGTACACTTAGTTAATGATTTGAAGAAAGTTGGATAAACAGTTGAATCTAAGCTAACATGTTAGTGTGACTCTAACATTTTATACATATACATACTATAACATTTTATAGCTAAACACACCACGATCAGATAACACAGAAGTTAAGGTTACTGTCTGGCAGGAGCTATGATTTCATCCTGTTTCCTTCTAGCAACATCTGCAACTTCATCTTCTGCCCTTGTTCCCTCCATTGCAGACGCACTGGTTCCCCCCTTGCATTTCTACATATTCTATAGATTTTAGTATGATTAAACTGTCGGCTGCTCTTATTCACATAGTTATACATCCCTGGAAAACTGTTATACAAGTAATTGAGAGCAGGCTGTGGAAATTCATTATGTTAAAGCTAGATACTTGGAGGTTGGTGGAGGATTTTTGGTGGAACAAATGTTTTGTTCCTCTTTCAATGAGATGTCTGACATGTCTCTGATGCATCAATACTAAGCCTTTTGGATAGAATATATCAATTTTTGCTGAATTTTTTGTCAGATGAGCAATGTAAAAATAATATTACATGTAGCAAAGCATGAGAAGCTGTGGCTGCCCCATCCCTGGAGGGGTTCAAGGCCAGGCTGGATGGGGCTTGGAGCAACCTGGTCTGGTGGGAGGTGTCCCTGCCCAGGGCAGAGGGTTGGAACTGGATGATCTTTAAGGTCCCTTCTAACTCTAACCATTTTATGATTCTATGTAGACACAGTACTGTCAGCAACACTGGAGTGGTTTTTTTTTAAATTGTACTTAATCCCTCATTTTTTTGTTTTCTCTTCTAATTTGGCTACAGGTACTTGTGAGTGTCAATTTTTCAGCTCCAAGTGTGCTGCATTTTTAAATCAGTTGGGGAGAGGGGAAGTACATAGCTGTCCTTGTCCTGTTTGTAGCTGTAATAAAGGCTGACATACTGGAGTACTGACACACTACCATCCAAAAAAAAAAAAAAAGAAAAGACATGCCAAAGTAGATACAGACAAACATCTAATATCATTTGAATTCTAAGACATTTTTTGCTTTATAGAGAAATAAATAAAAGTTATGGTTTAGCACTAAAACTGCTTACAAACTGAATATCAGTAACATAGAAGATTCCCTTGCTTACATCTCCTATACATTATTGGCAGCTGCTGAGTAGACAGAAATATTGCTTTCTCCTTAAGAACCTTTAATGGAGAATATTTTATCCACGTGAAGCTTGAACAAAATCTGAATTCACCTAGAACCAAAGGGGGCCATGAGGTGGCCAGGGCACGGGCATAATTTCTGCTAGATCATGAAATCTTTACAATTGTCAGAGCCTCAACACCTCGTTCACGAGACAGGGACATGATTAAGTACTGACTTAGGGAGACTAATACATCCCATCCAGTTACCAGCACACCCCCCCTGCAGCGCTGGCAGCTTCCTTAGCATCGTTGGGAGCAAATACTGATCAGCTTGCAAGATTTCAGCAAACCATCCGCAAGGGCAGAGAAGTTGGAAGGTAATAGTTATAACAACAGCAACAACAACGGGACATACATCTGCTTCGTAACAAAGGTTTTTTTCTGAACATTAAAAATATATATACATATATATATATATATTACGGTACATTGCAAGCCTGAATCAAAAAACAAGTGGAAGCAAATTTTGACCTGGCGTTTCTTTCAGACACACATTACTTCAGGCATTTGAAGAAAAGTGTCGAACAGCTTCCCCACCCACTTTCTCAAAGTGGAGGAGAAATTGCTCTTAAATGTTGGTTATAAACGTGTAATCTGAACTCCAGCCACTCGGCAGGGCTGCAGAAGAATTTACGATGTGCTAAATATTTCCTTTGTTCTTCCCAGTGGTAGCCTGCTGTAGCAATTAGAAAGCAACTGGCTGCACATGTAAACTGTGGCTGTTTTCTAAAGAATTGTTGATAACTGTTAAAAGCCTTCCTAAACAGGACTTGCTCTGCTAATACTCCAATACTTTACTTTTAGATGTATGTCTACATTAATTCTCCGTATTCTTTTTTTTTTTTCCCATCTTCTACTGGTAATCATGTCCTCTAGGTACCTTAGTACTGGGACAGAAAGCAGACACAACTGTCAACCATTGCTGCAATTTAGGCATTACTAAATTTAAAATACAGCCTCCTGAATCATTTTATCTTCATTGGGCAGCCACATAGCTTCCATAGAGGGATTGTGTTCATATAAATGATCCAAACTGCTACAACAACATTTATTCCTGCTACTTCATGAAAATAATACAAAATAAAATCCAATGTCGGTTGAGTTCTTCTCACTTCTGACAAAGCAAGTGGTGTCCTACACTGCTATGCAGCACGTCGAGAGTGTGAGGCATCAAACCCCATGGTGGGAAATTTGAAGTAAACCCACTGCAAGGGAAATGGCAGAGACATGCGGGAAGACTGTAGGCTTTGCAAATGGGAAAGGTGGCTTTAGGAGATGTCCCCACCCACCAACATCCATTGCTACAGCCACGGCTACAGAGAGTCAGAGAATCATGGAATGGTTTGGGTTGGAAGGGACCTTCAACATCATCCAGTTCCAACCTCCCTGCCCTGGGCAGGGACACCTCCCACCAGACCAGGTTGCTCCAAGCCCCATCCAGCCTGGCCTTGAACCCCTCCAGGGATGGGGCAGCCACAGCTTCTCTGGCAAACCTCTTCCAGTGCCTCAGCACCCTCACAGCAAAGAATTTCTTCCTAATATCTAATCTAAATTTCCCCTCTTTCAGTTTAAAACCATTATCCCTCATCCTATGGCTCCACTTCCTGATCAAGAGTCCCTCCCCATCTCTCCTGGAGCCCCCTTTAGGGACTGGAAGGGGCCCTAAGGTCTCCTCAGAGCCTTCTCCAGGCTGAACAACTCCAACTTCCTCAGCCTGTTACAACAAGCACCAGCAAAGCAGACAAACTGGTATAGTTGGCATATGCAGGAGCATGGGCCAGGCTGAAGGTGGAGCCCACCAGTGAGAGGAAGCATCAATAAACAAATGCACTAAGCACTGAAACCACTGCTCTAACAGGAATGAAAGTTCAGGGTGAAGAATACATTGGTTATGCCGGGAGAAGCCTTCGAAAGCCTTCTGTGGTCCGTCACCTCCAGTCTGTGGCTCAGTGTGCAAGTGGTGGCCAAGAGTCAAGGGCAGCCCAATAACCTTGCTGCCTCTCTTGCCTCTGCAAAAGAGGTTGAAAACAGTGAGGAAGCTGGAGGGAAAGCTTCATCCACATGACAGCACCAGCATCCACAGGATTTTGCCTTGGAATTCCTGTTGAGTCCTAACCAATACATCAAAGTCAGTTCCTTGGCACTTGCATGCTATTGCTTAGCCCCCTGGTTTCCCTAATCCTTGGGAAGGAATGTCACTGTTTTCCTCCAAAGCCTGAGGGAATCACAGTTCCTTAGCCAAAAACCATTGGCATGTCAGCAAAACACCACCTCCAGCAGGTGACCTTCGAGGTAAACCACTGGACGTTCAAGTTGAAAGCAAACTTTGGGACACAGGCTTTAAGGAGAGCATGCTCTCCTCTGTGGTGGCCTTAACCCTGATGCACCACCTGGCAATGATTGGAATGAAGTTATTTATAGCCTACACAATGAGAAGTCAAGTGAGTCAGATGGTTCAGGGTTTTGGTAACGGGATACAGAGCTTTCTGGTATGGGCTTGCTGGTGCGATATGTGTGAAATGGGCTTGGTCTGGGCACCCTTCCTTCTAGAGACAAACCAAGGAGGAGGGCAGACTGAACACCCTTTCTTCCATATTTTTGAGCCTCTGCAGGTGAAGTGACGACACTCTACAGCCAGTGCTTTAACGCCTTCCTAAGCCCCTGGTGAGATATATCTTCCAGAGAAGACCCAAACTGTACTGAAGTGGGTGGAATTAATCACAAATTGTGCTACTACTTCCTGTGCTACTACATTTGAAATGTAAACAAGAATGAAGAACCTCTCCAGACTGATATTTGCATCGACAGCTATATTCATCTACCACAAGAACAAATCTTGTTTTTACTCTGTGCTTTAGCATTTGCTCTGGTTTTTCAAACACAGCCCCACCATCCGTTCTTTCATTCGGGGCAACCACCAGTGTGCTGCTTAACAGGCCAGCTTCTCATCACTGTTATGAACCAGAATTCTGGATTTTTAGGGCAAATTAATAACCTCTGAGACCTGGTCTAGTGGGAGATGTCCCTGGCCATGGCAGTGGGGTTGGAACTCGATGATCTTTAAGGTCCCTTCCAACTCCAGCCATTCTATGACTCCATGATTCTAAATCATCACCTGTGCCTGTGTGAATGCTGAATATTTTTGTGGTTATTCCCTCCTAGGACTAAATGATTCATCATCCTGAGACTCCAATCTCATAAGATGCCTTGAAACACAACCCATCCCCAGCTGCCACGTGACATGGAGAATAATAACAATCCCATCTTTTTGCAGTTTTAGTAGTGAAGCAAACCGGAATTTTCTCTTTGCCTCCTTTTGTGCCATCCACCAAATATTGGTATGTGTGTCCTGGATTGGCTTTAACGTTCAGCAATGTCGCTCTTACATATAAAAAGAAATATGCAGCAAATGACATGATAGGAAAAAATAAGAATAAAATTCAGTGGGAGCTAAAGAGAAAGGGAACACTTGGCAGTTACGCAGAAAGTGCAACCAACACAGGGATCCAATGGGATCTACTTTGATATTGGCAGTGTTCGTTTATTACCTGTTTCTTGGAGATGAGCACTGCTGTCTCAGCTCCGTATTGCAGCAGCACTGACATCACACACATTCCCTCACTTCTTTTTTTCTTGCTTTGACCTACTGAGTAGAACACTTTTCTGCTGGCTCTGCCAGTGTAAGAGGATATCGCTCGCCTCCCGGACTGTAAGTTTCCATCAGGCTGTAGTTGTAAATCTAAACACTAAATTGATTAATTTTTAGCACTATGTGTTACGGCAGCTCCAATAGAGACAAAAAAAGATTGACTCATTAGGTACCACAGACACCTCATAATAGTCCTTGCTGCAAGGATCTTCCAATCCAAATAGATAAGACAGATCACAGGGGTGCAAGGGAAAACAGAAGCAAAGATAACTCTTCTAAATTCTAAAAAGAGCTCAGACTAACATCATGACCTCTGAGGATCCATATTTGTAATGAAACATTTAAATATAAGAGCCTACAATTGGGCCCTTTCAACAGGCATGTACTCAGGTGTTTGAAAGACATCGAGAATAGAAGAAAAAAATAAGAAAATAAGCAAAGATGTGACACCTTGACCATTAGCTAGGAGACATTTGCCTTGCATTCTATTTCACATTAGACACTGCCAGGGTCATCACTCTCAAGACTTAAAGGCATGTTGGTGTAGGCTCAGAGGAGCAGGAAGAGTGGACGGAGATGGGAACAAGTCACCGACTCTCAGATAAAAGACAGAGCGGGCAGAGAGGGCACAGGCAGCACAAATTAATATGACAGGAGGGATTTTAACAGTTTGTGCGATAAAAGAAAAATCCTCCCCATTAGTGTTTTGAGGTAGCTCTGATCAAACACGGCCGTATCATGGATTTTTAACCCACTGATGGTTGCATGTAGAACATTAGGAAGAAGCACTGCAACAATGAAATTAAAGTTAGCACAGAGCTGTTTAATTTCCCCCACTTGTACATCAGCTAGAGTGTCAGTAACTTGTGCCATCAGTCTCTGATTATTTTTATACTTTGTTTGACAGACACTTCTGGAAATGTCTTCTTGTTTTACGTCGTCAGCAGAGCTCCCAGGCTAAGTTCCTTACGTATCTTTAAATGCTGCTAAGCTGATTGGCATTTACTTGTACCCCCCTCACTATAAGAATCATGGGGTCTGACTTGGCAAGAAGCGCCTCTGCTTTTTCTTTTTTTTGTGTGTGTGTGTGTGTTTTTGGTTTCGAGCAGAACAGCTGCCCTCCAAAGTTGAGCCCATCTGGCCTTCTTTGAAAAATGAAGGGGGGGAAAAATTAAAATCAGCTCCCACTAATTAGAGGAAAATTGTATGTAAACAATTGAAAGGTCTTTTCATACTTCTGGCCTGACATTTCCACAAAGAGCTTAATTGCTTGCATGGGCCCAAAGGGTTATGTTCTTTTTTTAAGTTGCATATGCTCCCTGCCAAATACTAGCTTGGACATGCTGTGAGTGATTTTTGGATCACCAGCAGCTCTTGCTATTTTAGGCTCTGACACAGCTTGAAGTTGTAATTAATTTTGAGGATCCTGACAATCATAATTATGACAGTCCTGGTTTCTGATAAGGCTCACTTAGTTGTTTTTTTTTACCAGAACTTTTGGGTTTAGTATTAGGAGAGGAATGTCATACTGCTGTATATTACACTGCAATAAAGAATAAACACCTGCCATGGATTTGGGCAGGAAACACACTTCTTGTCCCATGAAACTTTTCAAATATTCATAAAGATTCCCACCATGAAATCAAGACTCTTTGAAGCTATATTCATAAAAACAGGTGAAGGAAAAGCCAGTCAAAACTGACCCATCACAGCAGTGCACTGGTTTGGATGCTCAAGGTGCATATGAGAGACAATTTCATTTCCCTTTATGCTGTCCCAGTTAACAGAGAATGAACAGCCTAAAGAATAGGGTACAACTTATTTCGTAAGAAGCCTTTCCAGCTGCAATAAGTAAATATTAATTGAAGCAGAGTCTTTAGTCAGCATCTTTCTTTGTCCAAATCAGTGTCTGATTAAATTGTTCTTTGTTATTCTGGGGTTTTTGTCACTTTCTCTTCCCATTGTTTCCTCTAGTTGATCTCCAGTTTTGATTAAGAAATCAAGTTTTGGACTAGAGAGATCCCCAAAATACTGTACTGACCTGGTGTGTTCCTATGGAAAGTTTCCAGTCTCCTCAATCTTTTTCTGTGGGAGAAAAAAATTAAATTTTTGAAAATTTCTCCTTTGTTTCCTGAAACTTAAAACCCACTTAATTCTTCTGTTGCAGGTAAGAAAGTGCGATGCTTACAGCTTCCAGTGTGGCTTACCTTCCACTTTCACATCATTGATAATTTGTAATAGCAATAATGGCAGGAGTATTCTCCCTTTTGGGTTTTTAGAGCCATTGAACTAAAAATTCACTGGAGTTGGTAGTGAGACAAGTATAAAGTGAAAACTTTGCTGGGCCTTTGGATTCACTTCTGGTGGCCCTGGGAAATAATAATGTCTCCCTCAATGGTTTCTATGGCTCCTGAAGAGAGAAAAAGCCCTCTGCATTCTCCTCACCCCCCAAACTAAATACAGGTGTCGTGCTGTAGTCACTGTTTTCTGAGATTTATCCCCTCTCTTTAGCAGCTCCCATTAATAGCAGAAGGAATGATACGGTTACAGAAAGGAGGATGTCCCTTCTGGAAAAATATTGTTGTGTGTTATCTGTAATACAACACTCGGGGCCAGCTTGTACCTTACGGGTTTTTTTGGATGATTTAGGACGGGTCAGGGCCTCAGTACAAGTAAGGAAGCAGCTCAATGAGCTTCCTAGGGCACATATTTCTAACCTGAGGAGCAGCCCAGTAAAGCAAGAGAAGACACACAGTTCTGTGCGGTTGGACTGGATGATCTCAAAGGTCACTTCCAACCATGAAGATGCTGTGATTCTGTGCCATCCCCTGCCCTGGGAATCACAGTGCCTGTCTGCACAGACAGCTTGGTTGGTCTAGTGTCCAGGAAAGGAAGGAAAGTGATGCCTGTCTTCTCCTCTGCTCCAGGGGGATTTCTTCTTTCACTGGGAGGAGGAGAAAGCCTTCCCTGTGCTTCCCCAGCACAGCAATGGCAATTTTGTCTGTATTCACAGCGTCTTGTTGCTTTGCCTTAAGAAAGAAGTGTCAGCTTTAACCCTTAGGAGGTAAAATATACAGGTTTACATCACTATTTGTACCATATTCAGAGTTCTTCCAGGGACCCTAGGCCCTAAAACTATGTGAGTTTGAGAGGATCTCTCTTTTTTAATAAATAATGTGAGTTTCTAACTCCTCTTTCTTTGCCAAGAAGAGTCTGATATTGCCTGATATAAGCAGGCATTAAATGATGGGGGAAAAAACCTCAGAAGCAAAAGGGCAAAGAAAAGATCCCATTACCCATTATCGTTTTTCTTGATTAAGGTTTTCTAAAGGAACTTTGTGATTTTGGTTGTTTGAATCCAGGCTTTTCAATGCCCAGAACTGGTAATCCTGACTAAATATTTACTAAATCGGAATTAACACATTTAAACCTACCCATGTTTTGTTTGGAATAGATAGGGGAGAGCTTGGAACTTATTCTCTTTCTTCAGTGAAAAACTCAGATCTAAACATGTCCAACTTTCAGATCTGAGCATGGATGTGAGACTTTCACAGGTAGTGCCACAGAGACACTTTAGAGATCCTGCCACAACCCTGAAGTAAAAGATGACTAACTGCACCCTCCAGGACCTCACAGATTCTCAATCTCCTCCTCAGGTTTTGCCTAATCTCATTTAAATTTATTTTAAATAACTAAATCCCATTTGAATTTATTTAAAAATTTCTAAACAGCCAAAAATCAGCTGTTGGATGTGCTCAGAATCCTTTTTAATAGGACCCAGCAGTTTGGTAATTTACTCATTCTTGAAGCTCAGTAGGATTTGCAAATTAGTTGTTGCCTCACTGAGCTCTTAAATGAACTTTGCTCTGGGAGCTGGTTTTTTAATACCCTTAGATATTCAAGCTCTACACAACTATGGCCGCCAAAGAGGTGAGTAGTGGTTAAAATATTTACGCAACTTCAGTTCTATCCTTTATCTGCCTATCTCAGATGACAAGGCTATTGGCTATCCTGGAATATCTGATTCCCTCCTGTTGAAACAGCTCCAGTCTTTCAAACTAAGCCGTCACTAGTAGTGACTGGAATCCAGGGCTTCCTTCCTTATCTCAGGTGGCCTGTCATCACCTCTGGCTGTACTCAGCCTTTTCCTTTCTTTAGACCACTACATTAAAATATCTATTTTTCTCTCCCAGTATAGTGTCTGGTCTGGCTGTTGGCACATGTTCGTGAGGATGCAAAGGAAAAAGCTGAACCCTGAGTGGGGAGTATTCAAACCATTGAGTGACTGATAAGAAAGAAGGAATGAGATGCACAATATACACCAGCTCTGAACCTGTACTTATTGAAAGGCCTCTTTAGTTATTCCACATTATTTCACCTGTATTTTTTACAGTGTACATCTGGTTAAGGAGCAAGATGGTGAAGTTTCACAGAGGTGCTTCTGGGTCAAGTTCTGGGTACTTGTCCTCTTCTCCTCTCCCTCCCCACAGCTGCCTGGGTCCAATCAGTGTCAATGGGGTATCAGCAACTCTCACTTCACTCTGTTGTATTTTGATTTCAGTCTCCAAACGATCCCATTTCAGAAAGACTAATGCGCATTCCTGGATCTCTTAGAAGTTTCTAGTGCACTGAATATCACGCATTGTGGATGTTTGCATTTATGTTTTCTCAAGCCACAAACAGCCTCTGAAATTGCCTGTGCGAAGCCTTTGGGGTAGCACTTCACCAGCTACAGTGATAGATGTAAGAAAGAAGCTCCTACAGTAAGCAAACTTACTGCTCCTCTCAGCCTAGTGCTAGGTTTTGAGATCCCTGAAACACAAGGGAGTACCACCAGCTCCATCTACGAAAGTCTTTGGGAAGGATGAAACAACTAGTCCTTGGCTGTCAAAAAAAAAGAAAAAAGAAAAAAGAAAATACACATAAGCAACTCACTGCAGGAGGGAAAACTACGATTCCCGCTGCCCTGCAGCACGTATAAGGCATCTGTGCCCTAGAAAGTCCTGACACCTAAGATACGCCGTGTCCTCAAGGCTTGCCCGGGTCCAGGCTGTGAATTCCTGTGGGCGCCCAGGCAGGCAGGCAGGCTGGGCTGCCGGAGAGAGGCACCTGCCTTACAGACGCTGCCATGGAAAGAATTACAAGGCCAAAGCTTCTTTCTCCTTTGGCTTCGGCCCTGGGATGCTTGAGATCCAGCAGAACAGCGCCTGGTGTCGCCACATAGCCCTTCGCAGGCTCAGCCTTTAGAGTGCAATTTCCCTCCAGATGCAGAACAGGCGACTCAGGAGGTAGTGGCTTAATTGTTCTTTGGCTAGTAACCCTCTGTCCTGACCATTAAACCGTTTTATGTACTGCTCAGAGTTTGTGCATTGTAGCAGCAGTTATACGGAAATAGATAAAATAAAACCAGACTGATAAACTTGATTGTCGGTTTTCCCTTAGTTTTCTTTCCAGACCTGCTATAATTGTTTGTAATAACAGAAAGGGTAACAATAATGCTGGTTAATAGGGCTGTCGTTAAGGCATGGAGTGGAGTCTGCTCAGAGCTCACTACTGAATTCCCATGTGTCCTGGGGCAACCCTCCCAGTGCTTCTGGTCCCCTTTTGTAAAGTAAAAATACTCCATTCTGAACCTCTTTTATAGAGGTCTTGCCCTTTGAGAGGTATTGTGTTGGGGGATAAGCTTCACAACTGCCATGAAAATCTTCCTTAGAACATTATCTGACCATTGCAAGTTCTCTTTGGGCTCAGAACTTAATTTTATGCTGAAAATTCCACCAGTAACTCCACGGTGGTTGCATTCCATGTCTAAACCCCAGGTGGGAGAGTCCCAGGCCTTCCCTCCTCATTAGAAAGACTCTGCCAGGTACATCCTACACCCAGCAATTGGCTATCATCCCTGCCTAAATTATGTTCAGGCTACTTGCAAAGTTGTGGAGAGATGCTAGCTAAGTAAATAACATAAAAGCATTTCAACCAATACCTGTTTATTTCATTTAAATAAATTGGAGATTAGTAAGTGGTGCCTCCAGTAAAACAAACGCCAAAACTTCAGTTGTATTAAAATTTTCATTCTCACTGGAATACAACCACTCAGTAAAACTTCAAATTATTACTACCCACTTTATCACAAGTGTGCAAGATTTATAGACTTTAAATGCAAAAAAGGTCGATGCGAGATGATGACCATAAACTATATCATTTCATGCAGTTATAATTCATAATCAAAATAATGGCTTTGACTACAGTATTCAGGCTTGTTTAGAAAGATGTAAGGGGATGGTGCAGGTATTATTTCCTCATTATTTCCTATTCCCTCAAGCTGCACCAGGGGGAGGTTCAGATTGGATAGTAAGAAAAATGTTTACACTGTTTATTAAGCTTTGGAATGGGCTGCCCAGGGAAGTTGTGGAATCACCATTCCTGGAGGTATTTAAAAGATGGGTAGACATAGCGCCTAGTGAGATGGTTTAGCGATGGTTTTTTATCAGAGTTAGGTTGATGGTTGGACTAGATGATCATAAAGGTCCCTTCCAACCTAGATTCTGTGATTCTATGATATGAAAATATATGAGTTTCAACTTGAATCGCTTTAAATTTTACCCATTTGTTCTTCCTACTTTTTTCCCTGCTAGAAGATCCTTCTTTCTCCCTGTGTAAGTGCCCAGGCACTGACATTGACAGCATGAAGCATGCCATCAGTGGTCTCTGCAAACACTAAAACCCAGCTGGGTTTCCTGCTTTGTACCTGGAGGGAGATCTGCTTCCATCTAGTTCAGACTGTGCCAAAGTCCAAGGCTTTTGCAAAAAAGTCCTTGCATGCAGTTAAGGATTTGAAAAGCAAGCAATCAGGAAGGCCAAAAAGCCTGATTTAGGAAATAATAGGAATTAGTATCTTGAATTTTATGACTAAGAAAAAATAAAGAGTAGAAAAATATTGCAAAAGAACCTATGAAATCATTATTAATCTCTGTTCTCCATTCACTCCTAAAGAAATAAATGATGTTGCTCTTACTAATCAAAAGTGGTCAAGTTTTTGAATATTTTGCGAAGAAAATTAAAAGCTTATTCCTAACATAAAGCTGACACCAGAAGGCATCCAGTTTGTTCTGGGAAGGCGGATTGATTACATGTTTATTTATAGCTTGTGAACTGGGATTCCAAAACATGGGCCCATGACTCCCATGGGCTCCCAGTGCTGGCTGTTGGAGTGTTGCGCAAGGCTCATGCATGGAGCACGTGGTTGTTGCGTTTTTGGGGCAAGACCACAAATCCTCCTGCCTGCCTGCCTGCCTCAAATAGGAAAGGTGTCCAAGCCTGGCATAATGATGCACTTCAACTTCTCTCATCATCTGACAGCTAAAGTTAAAGGTCTATTTTATCTTTTCATCCCATCTGCTTTTCTGGTTTTCTGTCATCTCCTTCAATTTCCTGCCAATACACATTATCTCTTTCATTGGGCCACATAACAGCTTTTGCTTTCTGAATCACCTGTATATCAGGTAATCACGGAGCAGCATGGGAGGACCCCTCTGCCTCCAAGACCCACATTTCTGATACTCCTGGCTGGCTTGAAGCTATGATTTGCTTCCTGTTTGCAGTTGGGAAATAGAGTCATGGAGAAGATGAAAGGTCGTGCCATGGGGGGGACAGCTTGTTGATAAGACCCTATACTAAAAGGGGTCTTGATAAAGGCCAATTCCCAAACAGCACCCTGGGCCCTTCCCTTTTGTGTCACTTGATGTGACAAGGAGTACCTGAAGAAGCTCTCAGAAGAGTTTATTTCTCATGTTACCTGATGCTACCTTACCTGGTGCCTGGGCTTTTAACACCTCTGTGGTCCTGGGACCAGAGTCAGGGTTCCACCAGCTGACATTACGCAATGGCCCTACTAAAACTGCTGTTTTCCAGGCAGAAAAGATACGAGGTATCACCATGTCTTTATAGGAGAATAGTTTTGCTGAGCCACGGTTTATCTAAGGGAAAGAGACACTAAATGAAGTACTCATTCAGCAGTTCTCACATCAGCAAAAGCCACATACTGAGAATTACCAAAATATATTTAAACATATACCTAGCAGCAACTAAAGATATAATACAAATACAATTCTTACATATCACAGAAAGGACATCTTCTTTAACAAAAAGAACTTGGAATATGGACTTTGAATGAACCGATGCTGTATTCTAACCCAGGAATGAAAAAACCTATATACATAGTAATGAATGATCTTTACATACAGCCATGAAATCCTAAACCATATTAGATGTTTTTTTAACTCCTTTAGTCAACTCAGACAATCCTTCTAGAGGGAAAAATGTGAAGGTCATAAAAAAGCACATACCAGAACATTACGTGTAGATATTTAAAGCTGAATGAATGAAAGGCTTTCCCACTAGATTCATTTACTCTCCAAAGCAGCCCCTCCTAAAAGATGGGTCTGTATGATTAAAATATAGCCAGAATGTTATAGTAAACCTTCACCCCTTTCCAGTAGCCAGCTCTAGGGCATATTTCAACTCCCATTCAAATGAGTCTTTCTTTTGACTTTAAGGGGAGATGGATTGAGCCTTTTAACAGCGGTCTTCTGGCCCCATGTGCAATTAGGTAAATCTACACTTATTGGATTAGATGACTTCATGGAGTCTCTTCTAGCATCATTTGTAAGTTTCTTTTGCATTAAAATGATGTAGTTTAATTCTCATTACAGCATTTGGTTTCTCAAATCTGAAATTTCTGTTATGTGGAGCAAAATTCCATTTGGAAATTTTTGTATTGGGACAATTTATAAAATGTTAATCTATTTTGAAGAAGTGCTGCATGAAACAGAAATTTTATTTCCCATTTGACTCCAGTCCTTGTTTATATTCTGTTTTACAAGTGTATAGTAATTGAATAGTCTGAGCACCTATAAGAACATTAGATTATCTTTCTATGTCCATAAATACTACCAGTAATGCAAAATATTCAGTCTAAAGGTTATATCAAATTCAAGCAAGAGAGGAGAATGCAGCCTTAGGCTTGCTTGAATCTCAGTTTGAAATTAAAAAGAGTTTGAGATGGTGCATTTTAGAGTGATATCTTTTTAAAATAATTTAGATTCAAATTGATGAATTCTTTATCTGCATGTTGATGTATTTTTAATCTGATTCAGATATGATAATTAATCCCATTTTATTTCTCTTATTGTATTAAAATTGTATTAAGCAGCACAAATTGTATACATCATAGACATAGACATATACATCATAGACAACATATCAAGAAAGAGATGATTGCACCTCACATGTTTTACACCCGGGGCCTGAGTCTGTGATATTTAGTGTCCCCCCAGGTACAATCTGCCATCTGAGACAGTCATATGTTCTCTCCAATGGATTTTGACATTACAAACAATATAGACAGTGCTAAAGACAGTTGAACTATCAGTATTTATGAAAAGAGGAAACGGCCTCAAGTTGCACCAGGGGAGGTTTAGATTAGATATTGGGGACATTTTTACACTGAAAGGGTTATTAAGGTTTGGAACAGGCTGCCCAGGGAAGTGGTGGAATTGGGGAAGGGACATCAAAGAGGTTTTTAGTCTCCTACTCCCGTTAGCGCCAGCTGCCTCTACTTTGTGATGGACTTGCTGTAATACATCTGTACAGCCCTCTGGTTAGACCGGACCACTGCGGTTGCTGTTCAGTATTATTTTCCTAAGCATTTCCACTCCTATAAGAGTTGAAGAAGTTTCCTGACAGGCTCTGGGTTTGTTTTTTTTTTTTGGTAGTAGGAGGAAAATATTCAGCACTGATTAGCAGCACTTAATTTCCACAGAAAGAGGGAAGGAAAGAGCACGCAGATATTTCTTCTTAAATAAGAAGGAGGCAGAACGTGTGATGGGTCCCGGCCAGGTCCTTAATAAAACGAATGAGATCTGTGTTCCCCAGAGGGCTCATGACGCCACCGTGGAGTTTGCAGTCAGCAAGAGGGGGCTCGTGTTGCACACCGCATGACACTGGAACGGGGCTAACAAACATCAGGAAGTCCCCCAACGGCTGCGAATTTGGCAGCGCTGCCCGAATTGGCCCGTCGTCCTGTTGGTGAACCTTGTGAACATACTTGGGCCCAGTTTCAAGCGGATAGCAGATCCCTGGGCACTTTTTTTTTGGTTTTTTTTTTTTTTTTTTGATTTAAGACTGTTTAAAAGAAGCTGGCAAGTGAAATAACAGAGGTGCTGCCCGCGAGGCCCAGGGTTGCACCCGCTTTAGTGAGAGGGAGCTGAGACTTGGGCAACGCCAATCTGGTTGTGTCCTGGGTTGAGAGAGACAGGACTAACTTTTCTTCTAATACTGGGGAAAATCGCACTTTTAGAAGACTCTAATGTCTGAATTTGTGAAAATATTTACTTCATAGCCAGACAGGCCCTGTGGGATTCAAGGTTTTAGTGTTCTTGAGCCTTGCCAGATGCAGGGACAAGGTGGAGAGAGGCCTGGGCATTTGACCCAGCCTGGCCAACAGAATTATTTCATAGCATGAACGTCACATTCAATATAAATTAGAAAAGTTTACTGTGTAGTTCTCTCTCCTGATGGTGGTGGGTCCAGACAACCCTTTGCCCTGGTGCCAGACCCCTGAGGCCTTCCCTTCCTCCTGAAGCCACTGCGCTGGCAGTGTCCGCCATTTGCTGTCCCTGCTGGGAGCACACGGCTTCCTGCTGAGAGAATGGGCTGAGTATAATTCCTGTGTCTTATATCAGTATCAGGATCAATACTGGTTCTTCAGTATTATTGTTAATAATTTGGTCTTAGTCTATTAAATCTATTTATATTTCAATCCTTGTGTTTCTTTGTGTTCCCCAATTCCCCTTTCCAGGCAGGGAGGGGTCATCAGGCAATAGAATAATTATCTAAACAACAATAAATTGTTATGTGTTTTCTCAAACCATAACAGCATTAAAAAATCTAATAAAAAATATCCAAATCACATCTGGGAACTAGTATTTTCTAGGCTGGCACCCCTATTGTAAATTCTCACAGCTAAAAGTCACCGACTTCACCAAAAGAGTTTCTGGTGGAAATGTTGATAGGCCATTATCTAAGCAGAGTGGTGGGAATGGTACTGCCGTAGTAAGAGTGACCACGAGGCAGTCCAACGAATAATAAAATGCTCGTAAACAGATGAGGCTTTAAGCCTATTCATTAGACTCACTTTCTGATGAGTTAAAACAGACTGCTTATTTCTCATCCATAAACACCCCCAGGCAGCGGAAATCTGTCATGGATAAGGCTGGTGTGACAAAGTTTGTTTAGTTCTAGAATACAGTAGTCAGAAAAATGCAAGAAACCACATATGGTGACATAGCGCCCTTAAGTCTGTAAAGTCAGGGGGAAATTTTCTGCTTAAAAATTCTGATATGTTATAACAATGTGAGTTATCCTACTAAAAATTAGATATCTGTGGGACCAGTTTAGAACAATGGAACTGCTAAGAATATCATTACTGAAAAAGTGAACCCATTGTCTGGAACGGTCTCCGGCTGGAGGGTTGTGTGGTGGGAAAGTATTTTAACGGGGTTTCCTATTAGTGTGATTGTTCTTGAGATGTAACAGTGGTATTGAAATACATTGGAATGTTCACCATGTGCGTCCCTCTAATGGACGGTAAGCACTTCATGGCGATTTTAGTCTTACAACCCCTCTCTTTCCAATTTTTGCTCTATATTGAGATGAATACATTCACAGGCTAGTACATGAGTAGAGTGACAAACATGTTACAGCCCTGGATAGCCCATTCCTGGGGAAGAAAGGGAAAGCCATTGGAGCTTATGATAGATACCAAGCCAGCAGCCCGCATGGTAGCTCATGAGATCCAAAGACAAGCCTACCTCCAAAGGTCTTAGCCTGCAAACCCTCATAATTTCAAATTACTCCCACGGGAAAGTATTTGCAGTACTGCTCTGCAAATAGATAAGATATAGGAAAAATCTGGCAAAAGTAGGAGGTGAAAGGAAGTTAACCGGCACATCTTTATTAGTGCACTGGCAGTGTCCCACTCATCCAATTTTACCAAATTACTTAATGGGTGAAGAAAGAGTTCTAAGAAAAGTTCTTAGCAAAGTCATGCCTTTAATCAAATGCCTTTTTTGTTGATACTCATACTCAAGCTAATAAAAAGACCGCTCTTTTCTACATTGCAGAAGTGTTTGAGAAAGTTTAATATCCAAGTATTTCAAGAGCCGCAGGATAAGGTAGACTATGCATTAAGTACTATTTTGAAAAACTTGTCTCCACTGTTTTGCCTTATCAAACAAATCCTTTGTCTTTGGTTCTTTTTTTTTCCTGAGAAATAATGGCAAAACATGAAGTTAATAGTGAGTTTATAGATATAAAACCAACAGCAGAGGCCATTAGTTAAACAGGAGACTTTAGCTAGTAGAGGCTCTTCAGGTTCCATGGTTCTCTGCTGACTGCAAACATTTTTACAGCTATTTACACCATCCACAGTGAGCAAGTAACACTTTCAAATTCTCAGGTCTTTAAAGATGGGATACACTTTTTACATAAAAGTGAAATGTAAGTGACCAAAATGATTTTTATTCATATTTAAACCATTCCTGGTGACTTTACTATTTGGATATTTTTAATTCACTGACTTTAAAATAAAGAATGAAAAAAAAGAAGGAGAAGCACAAGAATTTATAAAAATCTTTTCCAGTTAGACATTTCAGTCCATGGATGAAAATTAAAAGGATTTTTGCGTTGAAGGACAAAATAAAAAGGTGCGTTGTGGAGATGGAAACAGAAAGAAAACAAAAGGCTGCAAAGTCCAGGTAGTAAATCATCTTTGCTATATTTCATAAAAACAAAATGAAAACTTTTATGGAGGCTGAAAAGTACCCTGAACCTTTGGTGTTTGTAAAATTAGAAATAATTAATTCACCACGTGAAAAATTAGATTAAACCAACAATTAGGTCTGTATGCTTTCAAGATTTTTTTCCACATTAAAAATGAAGTGTTGCTGGCTTTAAAAGGATTTTTAATGAGTCTTTTTAAGGCAGCATTAATGGTAGAAAGCTCAGCTTCAATAAGATTAGAAGATGTTCCAAAATATTAAATACTATAAATATAGGAACCAAATATAGATTTTCTCAGGGCAGTGGAGATTTTAAAAACTAGGGTGAGTGGGATACAAAATTAACACCCTGGACTCATATGCATTTTATTTCCCAAAGCAGTGTTAGTTGGAGTTGTATAGATCTCTGAGATACATATGAAGCTTTGGAAGGTGGAGAAAAAGAGCATCCTGTTTAGGCTTTAGCTGCCTCTGCAGGATCATCCCATTATCCCTGTGGGGACTTTATTTGCCCACCTTTGCTTTTTTCTTGCTTTCAAAACCTTTCCTCAGGATTCATGTAATACGTTGCATTGTTCTAGTTGATGGGAGCTGACAGGATTCTTTTCAGAGCTTGTCAGTGCCCCTCTTTAATTAGCCAGAAAGATCACTGCTGAGTGACAGCTGTGTATTCTTCCCACAGGTTCCCCAACCCAGGGCGTGTGAGAACGAGACCTGAGGGTGGTAATCAATTTCTGGTTTCCAGAAAAACATTGTCAGATGATAACCACCATGAGGTCATGAAGCCAGTATTACAGTCGATGGAAGTGTGGAGTTTTTTTTTTAAGTTAGAGACTTCCAATGCTGCAAACTTACAGTAATTTTGGCGTAAGTATAATCAATATATAGAGTGAAACAGCTACTAAACCTGTAGATGCTTGAAAGATTTTTTTTCTTTTATGTACTTTGGGGGTTTTTTTCTTCCTCTTTTCTTGACTTTTGGCATGTGTGTTTTTTCATATATTTAGCATTTACAACTTGCCCAAGCTTAGGATTCCTGTGGTGGCAGAAGAAGCTTCACTGAAAATATTCACCACCTGCTTCTTCTGTGGACAGAGGATTTCTTTACAGGCTCCTGCTACAAGGTACCTGGGTAACCAAAGCTCTGTTCCTCTGTAAGGTCTGTCAAACTCAATTTGACAATACCAATAGGATCATTTTATAATGTAAGCTGAAGATGCCAGAATTAAAACTAAAAAAAATCCAGAGAAACACAACATAAAATGTATTGTCAGCTCTCAAGAGACTAAAATAAGGCATAAATAATGGTTCCTTAGTTATGAATGAAATGCTACTAAAGATGAAGAATTATTAAGCTGACTATTAATCTTACTAAATTGCCCAAATATTCCAATTTAACTGTAAATATATATATTTATTTTAGAGAATTAGATATAACATGGACAGTAAATCTTCCCCCAAGTATCTGTGTACAAATTACAGATGTGGTATTTGCAATATAAATATGATACACATTGAGTCACTGCAAACAGAATGTGGTCACAAGGGGAAAAAATAAGGGCCAACGTCAACACCTTGTTATCTCAACATTATAAATGTCACCAAACTCAGCTGTTACAAGAGTGTAATTCCTCCTTCTATGGGCATTTCTTGCAGATAATAATACAGGCTGCAACTACTGCAGGACATCAGAAGATCTCAGACCAAGAACTCCCTCCTACTGAAGATATTATTTAAGTCTGTTCTTTAGGCCTGTTTCTCCATCATTAAAATCTGTAAGACTTTTAATTTCCAAGTACTTTCCAGAATTAATATTGCTTTGTTAATCCAGATTGTTCTGCTTGAGGATAATTGCTGAAACAAACAAACCCTGTGCTTCCTCCAACTCAAACCTTTCTGGTTTTTAAGAAGGTATTAATTACTTCAGCAGTACCTCTCCCTTCCAGAAATCCTGTTTGATGTTCCTATTCATTTACAGTGCTATGTGTGATACCAAACAAGATAAGTAAGAAGGTTCCTGGATATCTGAGCAAGCTATTTCACTTATTCTCTGTTAATCTTTTCCTCGTGAAACTCTTTCACTGTGACAAAACGGGGGTTTTTTTAAGTTTCAAACAGGTACAAACAAATACGTTGAGAGAAGAATATTCCTGGTTTTCTCCTGGCACTATGATATTATAAATGACATTAGAGTTCATCTTCAGAAGGGAAGGAATGTGGGAAAACATCTCTGCCTGATCATGTGGAAGGTGCACTGAACCTGGTGGAGCAAAGAAAGAGCTCCAGCACTGCCCACCTCCCTCCTTATCAGTCAATCCATCTCTGACTTTGCATAACTAATTTCATATTTACACAACTAACACAGCATCAGACATGGTTTAGTGATGGTTTTTATCAGAGTTAGGTTGCTGGTTGGACTAGATGATCTTAAAAGTTCCTTCCAACCTAGACAAATCTAGGAGTCTATCTGAGCATTGTAACTGTGGTTTATATTACCTAACATATGGAAATATTAATTTATTACTTCATCTTCTTCTCCTCCCAGGTAGGTCACATTAAACTCCATGCATAATACAGTGAAGTTATTTTCAAAGTTGTTGCCTGTTGGCAAACCCAAAACCTAAGAAAAATTAGTAAACATTAAAAACCCAACCCAAAATATTTTTAAAGCGATACCAGAGGATGAGGATAATTATAAGAATTTTACTATTTGTTTGCAAAAGTTGAGTAAATTGCCTGTAAATGATGCAGTCTTCACAAGCTCTGAGTAGTAAAACACTTCTCACACTATGTACCTCTAGTGTTCATTTATCTGAAGTTCATTTATCAACAACCGTTCTTGTATAAACAATCCACAAGAAACCTGACTTGTTTTCACTTGTTATTGATGATCTTTCAAAACTCAGAAATTGCCTCCTCTTCAATTTCCTAACACTGAATTCTTAGGTAATCACCTCATCAATAGTCCTCTACAAAAATAATTGTTTCCAGAGCAAAACTCTACACAGATTTTAAGCCTTTTAAATCGGTCCCTCTCTGTGCTTCAAAAGTGTGAATAATAAATAAATAAATATATATAAAAGCTCAGAATGTGTATATGCTTTGATTAAGTCAGAAGTGGAGAAGAATTTTCCCAATACAGGATATGGGGCAGGGAAAAATGAACACAAGTGGCACCTTTTAGTATATATATTTTTTTTTATAATTTTGACATGATGTTCAATTTTCAGTTTCATTTACACAGCAATACAGGTCATTTGAATGCTAATAAGCAATATCAGCCAACTCCCAGCCAACCCCAAGTGCAGTCAACTTAATGCAAAAGGTGAAGAGAACCTTTTATGTCTTTTCATGAGGAGGTGTGTCCATAGGGCAAGGAGTGGAGAGTTGCATTAACTGTTTTGTTCTCATCTGTGGTCCACATCCTTCATGGCCCTTTCCTGCACTCTCTCTTTTTCTCTGTAATGGCAAAGATGCTCTGAAACCAGAGCTGAAGTAACCCCTTGTAGGTCTCGGAACAACTTAGGAGCTGTGGCAAAACCTACACCATTTGGGTTTAGTTCTTTAAAACATGTAAACTATGTGTTACTTGGAAAAAAAAAATATAATGGAAGAGGGGTGAGAAAGAAAGGACAGAGGTTCAGGAGAGCACAGAAGGGTTCTTGATGACCCTCTCTGCCTCCTGTTTTAACCTTCTCAGGACTGCTTTGAAGACCATTGTCAAAAAATGTTCCTTTTCCTGTCTCAGAAGCACTGTTGCCCAACTGCAACCCAGTGGAGAGAAAGATGTGCAGGTACCATTGCACCAATACTCAGTCACACCCAGCAACCTGGGTGACAAGGTCATGGAAAAAAGGAATTGAAAAGACACATAATCTCTACTTGTTTGGGAAAATCAGCTGATTGCTGCCCAGGCAGCTCTCAGAGCTCTGGATGTATCCACATTGTTCAGTGAGCTGAAACAAGGCTATATGGCCTTAAATAGTTTCACATTAGCATCTTTTTATCTTGCTTCTGATGGTTTCAGAAAGCACATCAAACAATTATCTGCTTCTCTACTGAAAGTCTATTCCACCATATGCACTCCATGGCAATTGCAGTAATATCGTCCACACAAAAGCTACAGATAAGCATCATGGCATGTTCCAGTTAACACTAAAACTGAACTTCTTCTTTCCATTGACTTCAACTGGTGGATGGCCATCCCAGAGGAAATGACATTATTAATATCTTCTGTGCAGTTCACATGGGAGTCGTTGTAAAACCCCTGGGGGTAGGGACTGTGCCTGTCTCTGTGTTTACAGAGTGCAATAAGACCTCCAAGCAGAACGTATACATTAATAACTAATAATACATTACATAAACAGGCTGGACCCATCGGAAGAATGTAAAAGCCATGAACTTTAATGATTCTTTCAGAGGACGTTTATTACTTCACAGCCAGAATGGAACAAACTTACCTCTTGCTGCATGTCAGCGCAGAAAAAAAATGATTCAATAAGGAGCTTGCCCTCGGGATTAACGCACCACCATCTACCAAACAGACCTCTACAACTGCTGTGTAAATGTCCCAAAAATAACCTAAGCAGTATGTTTCTCATCGGTACCTCTGAGATTCCAGATGAAGTCCTCACAGAAAGTTAACACCTGAAGAATCTGGTCAGGAACATCCCAACACAAGACAACATTGCAATACTTTCTGAAAACAAAGGATAATGGTCCCCGAGTACCTAAATGGTCCTTAAATCCCCAGAAGTGCCCAGCTCTCTGCCTATTACCATACTCACAGTGCTTTAACTGAACCAGCAGCTTAAATCTAGATATAAATTTGGAGCTGTAATTTACAAGATCAAAAATGTCTAAAGTCTTTGAATACAACATTTTAACAGGAGAAAGGAACTTGTGCTTTGAAATAAAACAGGTTTTCTGCAAACACTCTTTGACATAATTTTTTTGGAATCTCTGCTTTTCATTTATGGGGTTTTTTTCTGTGTTTCCTTCCTCTATTGCACACCACCTGCAAATAAATGAGTGGAATTGCCTGAGCTTCATTTCATCTTATAGTACTAGGAGAATCGAATTCAATCATGCTTCTGGAAGAAACACAGTTATTTTTAGTGTAACAGTAATATATAATGTCATTTGTAGCGTCATTTAGCAATGACATTTTTACTTTCATAAAACACGTGAAAAAGCTCATGGCCAATTACTCTTTACTGGATATATTGTTATTATATTATAATGCAATACAGCAACAATATGATGTTACAGCGCAGTAAAAAAGTTCTTGGCATGACTGCGAATTTGAGTTTATTGCCCAACGAGCTCCATCCCACTGACAAGGATGCTGAGGAACACTTTGCCATTGGCTTCACTGGAAACCTCAACATGTTGATTGAAACACGAGTAGTCTGACACGGACCACTTCTGATCAGTGGCAGTAAAATGATTATATCATGTCCCGGGTTTCTGCTACCTACCACTGAAAAATATTTTCAAACTGCCGGGTTTTATGTCTCACAGAATCGAAGGATGCTTTAAATAGATTTATAGGAATAGCATGGTGGCCATCCCAAGAAGTTATCCTGCTGAAGAAAGTTGCAAATGGATATAAAAAAAAGAGAGAAGTCTTAAAAGGTATCTGAAAATCCTAGAAGTAATCAGAAAGTTGGGTAACTGCATTTAATGTGAAACTGATAAAAAACCAAATACAAAGGAATTATACTAAGCAGCAGAACTAATGTTCAATGAAACAAATTAAAACATTCGCATTTCTATGAATCATCCAAGGATTGCTCTTTATTTTATTTGTGATGAAAAGAAATCTGAAGCAAGGATCTACTGCTGAAATAAACAAGGATAGACGTGGGGCACACCCTCAGCTCTCCCCCAGCACCAGAGGTTCTGGAGGTGAGATAACACCAGCCCTGACATCTCTCCCACCTCCCAACAGCCTGACACACCAGCAGGTCTAAGAGTCACTTTTCAGGCTACATCTGCCCTAATAAATGGCTTGGGGGTATCTGACAGAGAAGGGTTTCTGTGAGGCTAAAACTCTTATTGTCAACTCTCCTATCCTCCCGGAGAGGATGGCTGAACCAGCCAAAACACCAGGAATGGTCCTTGGCCTGTTTCACACCTGCACCAGGGCATTTTTTAGGAGAACACTAACTGGTGAGAGCAAAACCATGCCAAGAATCATAGAATAGCTTGGGTTGGAAGGGACCTTAAAGATCATCCATCCCACCAGACCAGGTTGCTCCAAGCCCCATCCAGCCTGGCCTTGAACCCCTCCAGGGATGGGGCAGCCCCAACTTCTTTGGGCAACATGTTAAGAAGTAAGCTAACAGATTGGTGTGCTAGCCCGGACCAGACATAGCTTTTGTGTCCCACAGTGACAGGGAAGACACCAATTAATTAAAAAAATAAATAAATAAAATAATGCATAGCCCAGCATTTTCTTTAAGTAGGCGCCATATATATTACTTAAATGAAACTTCATGAAACTTCCATGAAGAACCAGTTATTTTGCTGGAAGTGGAGCTGGTTTCTCCCAAGAAGGGGAAAAAAAAAAAAAAAAAAAAGTTGGTGGTGTAATGGCAGGATGCAAATTAAAATTATCAGGCACACCTGCTTGATTTCTGCCTGGGCAGCCAGCTGAAAAACTGCAGCTTTTCCTTCCCGCTTCCCCAGCTTTGTTTCAAGCCAGTTTTTTAAAGGAAAAACGGAGTTCAGTGGGACTTTTTGCCTGCTTTTGGGATGCAGAGCAGAGCCCTCTCCTGGCGAGCGCTGAAGATAAGTGAGGACACCCCTGGCACCCCGTTTGGCACTGCCCGCAGCACATGTCTATCCGATGAGGTATCCGACGGAGGCACTCAAAATAAAATATTAGAAAAGCTCAGCCATTTGGAGCCAGGGAACCTTATGATTGAGGTCAGCTTTGTTTGGATTTAAAAAAAAAAAAATATATATATAAATATATATATATATATATGGAAATATAATAACACCGAAAGGATGGCATACTTGAAAACTGAAACCAAAAAATAGGTTATATAATGTACTTAAAGGCACAGCTGGCACTTAAAGTGCACAATGACTCGCCAGTTGTAACCTGCTTTTGAACCCACAGCTGAACCCTGCATGTCGAATTACTGAAAAGGGTGGGTCACCTTCTTTTTCTACCTGAAATCCGATAACCAGGGCAAAAGAACCCCTCATTCATTCTTTCTTTTTATGACTATAAGGCCATGAAGCACCGATAATAACCTTATGTATACAGATCAACAAACTTTGCCTAATTAACGCACTTTTGGATTTCATCCTTGAACCTGAAAAGAAGAAAACCGTATTTCAATGCCCTGCTTTCGTACAACGAAATTTACAACAAGTCCCTAAACTGGATGCTGCGTATGGTAGGAATTTCAATAAATCATAATTATGGTACATTGCCAAAATAGCAGCTGTCTGTCATTAGATTTTCTCAGAATAACTAAGTATAATCCCCTCGTTTATACAGCAACAAAATCTTATTGTCGCTGAGGTGCAATGAAAAAGTATATTGGTTTCACTTCAAAATTGGTTATGAAGAACCTGAAGGCCATATTGTTTGTCGTGCCATACGCAACCATGATTATCTGGAACCACACTACTCCTGCCTGCGACCTCATTCGGTTTCACAAGGTGAGCAGGGTTGGGTCTATAGTATGGAAGGTCTATAGTATGGAGGTCTACCATGGAAGACCTCCAAGGTAATTAATTCCAGGTTACTATATGAACCGGTATTTGTGCAGGGCAACATTCTTCTGCTGGCTCAGTATTGAACCAGCATAAAGTATATGATCACAAGTTGCTGCCTTTACAGAAGAATAAAGCCAAGGCTTTGGGTCATTAAACACCCTATGGTAGTTTTTGCAAGTGTGGGAGCGCCTGGCCAAATACCAATCTAGATAATTACATCCTGCCTACTTACATTCCCCTCTTGCTTTAAATGGGTAAGGTATTATTCTTCTACTCTTGTGTAAAAGTGGATCCTACAGTCCCTTCCTTGGGTTCTGGTAGGACTATTTCTGGCATGACCTTCTCAATGCAGGGCTCTATATGGTCACACACGGTCATTTACATGACTCAGTATATTCCGCTAGATTTTGGATTCACTGACTTCTGCAATCACTTCCACTGGACTCCCTGGAATTTACTTCAGCTTTTGGCACCGATTTAACCAAAATCATCATTTAATTCCTGCCTGTGAAAGTCGTATTTACAAGAAATTCTTGGGAAAATTTAGCCTTTTGGCTATGAGATCAGTTTCTGAGAAGCCAAAAGCTCATTACTTTTGTGCCGTGACCCTGCCCACTTTCCATCAAAACCCGTAACAGAATGGCAAGAGGGTACAATGACTTCAACACCAGGTCCCTTAATGGGAGACTTGCCTTTGGTCCATGCCATGTAGCAGCAGAGCAATTCTCTCCTCAATTGGAGCCGTGTTACATCAAAGAAAGACCAAGACTCTTTCTAAGTCAGCTGTAACTTACAATTTAAAAGAAGGTGCCCCAGGTGGTTAAAAGCTTGCTTTAAAGTGATGTGTCTATTAAAACAACCCGTGTTACTATGGGACAGGTCCCTGCAACAGGAATCGGCTTTGCTAACGTGGAAAGAAACCAGACTTCAGAAAACCTTCAGTAGCGAGCACCTCACGTTAGATCCTTCACCAAAAAGTCCTCTCGAAAGAAAGTTTTGAGCAGGGTTCCTTCCAGGAGGAGCCTGTTAGCAAGATGGGAGCTGGCGTTGGTCAGGACTGTTACTCTGCGGCGGGGTTGTCAATCGCAATTATTTCCTGCAAATCTGAGTTCCACCCTTCCCCCCCCCTCCACCCCCCCCTCCCGCCAGTTACTCTCTGTTTCAAAACTCACTTCATATTTCTGGCTTGTCCTACACTATGTCAATTTGAAGGCTGGCTTTTGGGGGCTTTTTTAGTTTAAATGTTTTTCTAGCTGTATTTGTGTAGGTCAAAAGAGTTTTCCACGTCTGTTCTCTTTCTGAGTGGCGACTCTCCCAAGACAGCAAATAGAGAGTTTTTATAGACTTGTTTTCATGAAGATTTAGTCATCTCAAGTCTGAAATTATTTAGGAGAAATACCGTGCTAGTACAATTTGTCGAATGCAAATTATGAAATTCAAAGGCAGGCAGCTTGAGTAAAGTTATGCTTTAAATAGTATCACCCGGTGGCACAAACAGAAGGCAGGTAGGAAAGCACCTTCACAAATCCATAATTTATTTTTTTTTTCCTTATTTCACGTGACTTGCTGAGCTCAGAAGCTTCAAGGCTTTTCTCTCACATCTCTCTCCAGCTACAGGGCCTAACTTTTGCTTCTTCTTTTGAATTTTTGACCTGCACCCATTGGGGAGTGAAGGGAGATGGAGAAGGGAGAAGGGGTTTGAACAAGAACCATCCAATCCACCCGGTGAAGTTGCTCAGGAGGCAACACAAGGTGAAGGACAAGAGTCTGAAACGTGCCTTGGCCATTAGGGGTTTTCTTCTTTTCTTCTCCCCCCCTCCCCACAGCGGGTACCAAAGTAGCCCAAAGGCAGCTGCTGAATTTCCAGCAGAAAAGAGCCTTCAGTTTCCAAGCAGGAAAGGACTTTTGTGTCCATCCACACTGAGGGGAGGGAGACAAATGCATCCCGTGAAAGGGCACGGCAACAGGTCCTGTCGTCCAGCGCTCGGGTGTACTCAATCGCTCATATACTCCCAAAATTGGGATTACTTCACAGGGCTGGTTTATGGTACAAGAAACGCAAGGAAAAAAGGAAGTGTGGACTTTTCTACCTGTGCTCGAGCGGATCAACCGTCAGTCAACCGCGGGCTGACTTGTGACCCACGTCCTTGGGGGGCCCTCTCCTTCTTTGCCCCCATCGCTGCCGGCTGAGCAGTGAAGGGGAAGGGGGTCTGGCCTCGGATGTGTGACCTTGGAGGTGTGTGACGGCCGGACCAGCCGGGGGGTGACCGCGGGCCGTAACCCCCCCACCCCGGGGCGGGCCGGGGTGCGGTGGGGGTGCGGTGCGGTGCGGGGGGGGATAGCCCGGATCCCGCAGCGAGCAGGGGCCGGCACAGGGCACAGCCTCCCCCCCCCCGGTACCAGCGCAAAGCGGAGCCGCGGCTCCTCCGTCCTCACCTCCCGGGAAGACTTTTTTGGGAGGGAGGGGGGGGACCTTTCCTTAGCGAAGTCCCGTCCCTTGCCAGGGAAAGTTTCTACGTGCCTGTGGGTGAGAGGCAACGAGTTGCACTCGCTGAAGTGAGAAGAGCATTTGCTTCTTCTCCTCCTCCTCCTCCATCAACCCCTCACTCCCCCCCCTCCCCCCCCCCCCCCCCCCCCCCCCCCTTAAGTCTCCCCTCCCGTTTTGCGCTTTATTTGTGTGTGGAGAAAGGAGGTGTTTGGGGGGGACACACACAGGACTTGCAGAGGGGATGTCCTGTTTTCGCCAGAGGAACAGTGCAAAAGGGGAACCTCGGCTCGGAGAAGGGACGAGAATAAATAAATAAGGAGCAGCCCCTAAAATAAAAGGTTGGCGGCACAAAGGTTGGCGGCACAGCCCGGCAGAGAAGGTGAGTGAATTGTACCCCCCGCTTTCGGCCCCGCGTCCCCCCCCTCCCACCCCTCTCTGCTCGGAGGGGAAGGAACCCGGTTCCCCGTCGCATGTGTCCGTGGAGAGGGGTGTGCGCCTGGGCTGGGCTTTAGGGTTTATTGAGCATTGGGTTTGTGTAGGTCCGATCAGAAAACAAAACAAAAATTTGAATAATAATAATAATAATAATAATAATGCTGTAAAACAAAGGTGATGGGAAGGAGCAGCGGAGCCGCCCGTCGCAGGGCAGAGACGGGCTTTCACCCCCCCCCCCCCCCCCCCCCCCCCCGGCCCCTACCTCCGATCCCACGCGAGTTTAGTTGCCAAAATTAAAAAGGATGACTTTTTGTCCCCCCCCGCCGGACTCTCTGCCTCTCTCAGGTGCCGGTCCTTGCCGTTTCGCCTCGGGCCGGTTGTTGCCGTGGCTGCGGGGGGGTAAGAAGCCCCGGGAGAGGCGCAAAGCCCCGCCGGTTCCCATCGCATTGTTCCCCGCTTGCGCCTCCCGCCCACCCCGGGAGCGCCGGGAATTAAGGGGGTGCGGGGGAGGCCCCCATAGCATCCGGGGGGATGCTGGCTCGCCCGGGAGGGCTCAGCCGGCCACCGGGTCGCCCGACACCCCCCAGGGCCGGGGTTTGGAGCCGGAGCCGGGGCCGGCGGCGGCTCGACCGGAGGTTGGGGAGGAAAGAAGTTTTCTGGCGGCGGGGAGCCCCTCCGGGCAGAGAGGCGTGAAAACACGGTGTGTGCAGGGGACACACACACACGGTAGCGAGCCCCTTCCCCAAACACCCGTTTCTACCGGCGAGGCTGGGGTTTGGGCAGCGCGGAGGTTGCGGGGGGGGAGGCAGCTCCGCCGGGACCCGCAGGCGGCGGAGGTCGGTTCCGGGCCCCCCCTGCGCTCGGTGGGGGGGTGGCGGTGGTGTCTCCGCTGCCTTCCCTCCTCCGGGAGGAGCGGTGCAGCCTCCGGGGTACCGGAGGATGGGGCAGGCTGTCTCCCGGTATCCGAGGGCAGCCGGGACGGAGCTGCCCGTTAAGTTTTTTTTTGTTCCTCGCCGTTTCCTCTCCCTGTGGGATCCCCCTCCCCTCCCTTCCCCTCCCCCCAGTCCCCCGGCTTGTTTTTCTTGTGGTTTAAAGATAAACCGGTGCGTTTTCCCCATCTCCCACCTCGCCCCCGGTCCCCGCTGCTCCGGGGGGACGGAGGCGCAGGGGAGCCCCGGTGCGGGGCGGGGGGGGGGGTCCCGCCGCCCTTTCCGCGCTGCGGGGTCTTGTGTTTTGGTTTCGAAAGCGTTTCCACGTGGGGAAGCCTCTCTCTCTCTCTCTCTCTCTCTCTCTCTCTCTGTGTGTGTGTACTTGATCCGTGAGGAGGTAACAGGATTCTCCGTGTTCAAACCCAGTGGGCTGGTGGCCATTAATTTGCCTCTCCGGCTGTCATTACAGACACTTCCAAAATCAGATACCCGCGGAAAAATAAATAAATAATAATAAAAAAGAACCACGCGGCTGGGTTCCCCCCAAACCCCCCCTTCCAGCCCCCGGGGGCTTCGTAGCCCTTGCCCGGCCGCCGGGGAGAGGGGGGGGGGGGGGGGACGGGACGGGCCGACGAGGAGGGGGGTGCCCCCGGGGGTACCGTGGCCCCACCGAGAAGCCGGGAGCGGGATCCCAGGGCCGCCCCGCTGCCAATCAGTAATTGGCATCTAAAGTTTCATTTACATTTACCAAAGCGCCGCTGAGAGCCAAGGAGGTTGCGGTGCCGCCTTCCCGTTATCCCGCCGGCAGCACCGGGAGCCGAGCAGACGGAGGGGACACCTTTATCCGGCGAGGGGCGATGTGAAATCCTTGGTATTTCCCCCACCACCACCCTCCCACCCCCCAAAAAAAATAATCCTGGGAGCCACGGCTGTACCAGAACAAGGGAGCGCCTGGGCCCATCCGAGTTGAAGCGTGAAGTCATGGTAGAACAGTAAGAAACCAGTATTTTCAGTTTCCTGAGTTCTGGTTTTCTGCCCTTCGCTTGCTGGGAGGAGAAAGTGGAGCGAAGCTAAACTAATCAACAGTTAAGATTTAGCGTGGTGTGTAGGAAGCAAGCGCCTCTCCTGTATGGTAAATATTTTCTTTATTATTTCTTCGGTTTGTTTGTTTTTTTGAGGGTCTGGCCTCAGTGTTTATTTGTTATTTGAAGAGTGTACTTTGCACTAAAGCTCAGGTTATAGCGTCGTTTCGTTTCCTCAACCCTCAAAAGAACACTTTCGTGGGTTGGATTTCCCCCTCCCTCCCCTCCTCCCCCCCCCAATAATTCTGAAAATGCTGCCGAAGAACGAATGTTTGCATTCCCACTATATGTATTGCCCTGTGAGGAAAGTGTAAATACAGATTGACATTTCTCTCTCTTCCCCGTGGTTCTTTCTCTGTCTTTGACGTCTTAAGGTTAGCTGGGCTACGGCCGAAACAGCTCTGCTGGCTTTCTTTTGAAAATTCTGGTATTTATGTTACCAAATGTCCTCCAATCAAATCTATGTACAACTGAAGGAGGAGTATGTTGACTAATCTTTTATGTATCTTTGCTCGGATAGTGCACGGGCAGTTATAAATTATATATATAGTGTGTAATATAAATGACGTTGCACTGCTAATAAGTTTAGCTGAAGGTTACTCTTGCTGGATTTATATATATTAATGGCTTCGCAACACTTTCCCACAGAAATTTATTCTGCTGTGTGGAGGATGCCAATGGGAAAGATCAATTCTAAACAAGGAATTTAATGAGTAGAAAACTGGAGGGTTCACGGTTAATTGCAGTTCCCAGTTAAAATGTTTCAAAGAAGGCAACTAGAAATACAGCTATAGATAGTATCCTGTTGCATATTTTTAGCCTCTGATGCAAGCTTTGAGGGCTACTCTTCAAACTTTATGCAACTTTTACCTTTCAGTCCTAGAATTAATCAGTGTTAAACACTGGCATTTGGTACAGGAAAGGTACCTGTCTCTTTCCTTGATGTTCAGTGCAATCCTCCGTTGGCAAACTCCTTTTTCCTCTATTAAATAAGGAAGTTAGTTCAGAAAGAAATTCCTGGAATTTCTGTCAAAGGCTCTAGGACGTAACTGCTAATTTTTTCTGTGTTATCTTTTTCTTTCTTGAAAGCAGAGATTTTATGAACTCAGGGTAAAACAGGTCTCCCTTTTTATAAGGAGAGTTTATTCAGCATACTTCTATATTGCAGCTGCTGATCATATTTCATAGAGCTGTTAAAGCACTTAAAACCTAAAATTAGTTACTGTCTGGTAGTAAATATTTCAAATCACTCCTTGAAGAAATAAATAGAGAAGTGGGCTTTAAAAAAAAAAAAAAAAGGAGGTTTTGAAACATATCGTTGAACAAAAGTAATCTTGCTTTACTTTTCCTCAAAACAGTGCAATTACAATATAAATCACTGATTTCAACACGGTGTGCTGCTTTCTCCTTACGTTTTCTTTGCCTCCTGCACTTTTATTGTGATTTTTTTTTGTTGTTGTTACTGACTTTATTTGATACCATAACCCGGTACTTTGCTCGGGCTGCGTTTACTGCAGCAACGCTGGTATTAAGAGGTATCGAATTCACTTCTAGCATACCTGTACTTCCAGGGAGTATTCTTCGGGTGCTGAGAACTAAAATGTAAGTTCCCTTCCTTCCTCCTGTGCGTTTCGGGATTTTTTTTTTTAATCACAGAAGGCTTACATTCGCATTTATCCAAATTTAAGATGAGTTCATTTACAGAGCAGTGTTTTTAATTTGTGGGTGGGTTTTTTGGTTGTTGTTGTTGTATGGTAGTTTTCTGTTTGGCTTTCAGTTGAACATGGGAATAGGCTTATTTACTCATTATCATTCATTTTTAGTATTGTCAGGATTTGCAAGAAGAACGCAAACACAGGGGCATTGGACTAACACCCATCTGTCAAATTTATCGTGTATTTTTTTAAAGCTTTTTGAAATGTCGGCACTAAAGCAGGTCTGGCAGCAGAAACACTCAGATGTCTTTGGTTTTTACTTTGTTCTGGGGAATCCAATGTTATTTTTACTGTCTAAAGTGTCTATAATCTTCTTGCCATTTTGCGTTAGAGACGCAGCCGTTACGTTGTGCAAATGGAAGAAGAGTTTTGATATTTGGTCAGGAATTGAGAGGTTGACAAATAAACTTTTTTAATATGTGGCGTTAACTTAATATGTGCTATTTGTCTTTTTTTTCTTTCCCTTTCTTTTTCTTTCGGATTTAAATATTGTGTAAATGTGTGTCCAACTTAACCTTTTCTGTCATTGAAAAGCGCTAATTGATCTTGCTGGCCCTGACATAATAGTATAGTTTGATATTTGAAACCTTTCAGCTTTGGCATGGCCCTTTAATCACCCCTGAGATTTCAGGGCATGGTTCGACTGAAGGCATAAACTGCTACTCTTTTTAAAATGAAATAAAAATGGTTATTAAAACTAAATTATCTTTATGGCCTTTTAAAGTCAGTAAAGGTTTTATCTATCGAAGGCCCGGGCTTTACAATATACATAAAAAACTTTCTGCTTCACTTGTATGTATTAGGTGACATTTTAGATGTTGCTGCACAGAAATCAATTTTTTATGAAATAATATTTTTGGCCAAGTCCGCACTCCTGTGTTGCAACGTTATTAAATCTGTCATTAAATCAGAAGTGCTTAAAGGAACTTGGATGCACTTTGCAGCCGAAAGCTCAGATGTGAAGAGGGCTTATCTGTCAAGTAAAGAATAAAATTTATTTGAAAAGGCAAGAAAACTTACATTTTTAATCCAGGTTGTAACCCTGCCAGAAGGATTCCTTTTGGGATAACTGTAATACGGGACCCTGGTGAAAACTATTTTAAAGCCCTTCCTTCTTTTTGTCTCTCAAGCCCGAGAAGTGTGGGGAATAGCTGTCCTGCCTTTCGCTTTAATGTTAAACAGTAAAATTGCTTTGATGATTGATTATCCCCTATCAAAACGTGTCGCTGGGCAGTCTCACTCGCAGGATTGCCTATTGTCAGGCTTTCCAGCCCGATGTCAAATGCTAACGGCTGTCGGAGGAATAGGAAAGCTTAAGCCGTTTTATTTTCAATTTGTTTGAAATTTCTTCACGATAAGGGGAGATCCTAATGAGGAGGGGTTATCTTCAGAACTTCGGGAGGTCCGTATCCCAGTAAGAGCAGGATGTATTCGGTCCCAAACTGTTAGGCTGAGGTACTAAACGCAAAGCCGGTTCCGTGACCCTTTCCTAGAATTAAAAAAATAAATAAGATGATGGTGATTTTTCATTAAGCAGCTGCCCATGGAAGTACAGAGTGCAGGACTGTGTGTAGGGTTGTTTAATTGCAAGTAATTTAAACACTGTCTCAGAAGAACTGAGCCTGTCTGGGCTGAGTGTCTTTACATCGGGGTACCCTCCTGTCGTGGCCGAACTATATATATTCCATTTGACTAATTTACAGCAGCAAATTGCAAAAAGACCTCCCAAGGCAACCTGCAAAATATTAACATAGAGAAGACTAATTTTCATATAGTCAATAACTTTTTACTCACATATTTAAGTTAATAAGTAATAGATTTTTGGCAACATTATACAATTTATCACTATTTGTGTGATGACATGACCCAGAGTAAGTTGACATTGTCAGCAGTATAAAAAATTACTGCTTTTTTTTTTTTTAAATGGGTAGATTCAGCAAGTACGTATTTTGCTCTTGACACATATATAATTAAACCACAAAAACCTACATTAAAATACCAGGGAGGGTCTGATTTAGACCACAAAAGTCAAAGAAACGCAGAGCTGAGTTTGCAACTTTTCAACTAATTCTCCTCTCTGACTGTGTGTATGTAAGTATTGAAATCAATGCTGGTGCATGAGGTAATTGGAAACTCAGCTTGATGTTTTGTGCCAGATCCTTAGCTGTTGCAAATTGGAGTAGGAATGCTGAAATTACTGGAGTGGTCTCACGTTATGCCAGATGAGTATCTAGTCCTCTATTCTTAGGGCAGGCTGTTTTTTTGGGGGAGGTATTGTAGGATATTTTATATGTGTGAGATCACACGCGCAGAGGAACGATCCTGTGATACTTAAAAAGAAAAACAAACCACAAAAAAACAACAACAAAGGATAGCTAAATATAAATCTCCAAATCATATACCGTTGCTTTCTTCCACTTCAAGCCATTTTCATACTTCTGGGTTAGAATATATCTTTTATTTTTTTTTACAGCACTTCATAAAGGACCACAGAAATGCCTTTTACAATAATTGTATGCCTAAAAATGATGCCGTTAGAACCATTGTTAATTAGCTACATCCTTTTAATTCCTTTCAGGCAACTTCGTTGCTTGTAGGGGTGAATAGTCAGGTTGCATTTACTCAGGGGGAGGTTAGCAATGCCGGGACTATTCAGTAAAAGGCGGGAAGTCTGTTTACTATGTTAAATCCCACCTGGATGCTCCTTTTTATTTACTGTAATACATTCCCAGAGGAGCACAGAAAACAAACTTCACCTTACTCCAAGTGAGAGAAGCTAAACCAGGCTCTGTAGGCTCCAGTTTATGCATCCTGACATCATGCTATATGTGAGGTCTTTCTTCCAGCTCTCCTGAGTGTCCCAGCGTGGACGTGGTTTCAGAAAACCAGGCGCAGCTCCGGCAGCTTATGCATGGTTTCTTCTGCCAAGTCCTAGCAACGCAACTCAGCCTCAGCCTCCTGTTTCTGTTTCTGGTCTTTGCAACGCAGAGAACTGGGGAGCTAGAAACTAATTGGGCTGAACGGTACAGAGGTTTTACAAATGGAATAATTATATTCTGGGAAAGGGTCTCCGAGATAAAATCTTTGGGTTACCCCAAAGGCAAGATTTGGAACTGTGGTAGGTTTTCCAAGTGGCAAAGGGCTAGTGGAGTAGTCAGTTTTTTGGCTTAGGAAAGACAAATGAAACGGAAGGAGTTCCTCCTTGATGGTTGTGAAACTACCTGTGTCTTTGGGTCCCTGCTTACATCTGCATTGAAGGGAGTCCAGGACTGGAACTGCAGCTCTAGAGATGCTGTCAGATCAGGACTAAGCCTGCAGCAGATTGATTGTGAGGTCTGTAGGAAGAGATCCATCGAAGAGAATTGGGGTTGCTCAGCCTGGAGGAGAGAAGGCTCTGAGGAGAATTTAGAGACACTTTCAGTCCCTAAAGGGGACTCCAGGAGAGATGGGGTGGGACTCTTGATTCAGGAGTGATAGGACGAGGGGTAATGGTTTTAAACTGGAAGAGGGGAGATTTAGATTAGATCTCAGAAAGAAATTCTTTGCTGTGAGGGTGGTGAGACACTGGAACAGATTGCCCAGAGAAGCTGTGGCTTCCCCATACTCGGAAGTGTTCAAAGCCACGCTGGATGGGTCTTTGAGCCTGGTCTGGTGGAACCCCCATGTCAGGGGTGTTGGAACTGGGTGATCTTTAAGGTCCCTTCCAACTCTAACCATTCTGTGGTTTCGCACTGTTTTTCCATAGTTTGCTAGGTGTACAGCTCCATATTAGCACTAATCTGTGTGTGACCCGTTGCCGCCTGTGACCAAACGTTTCTCAAGTTCCTACGTTCATCCCTTTTCCATGGCAGAGGAGGGAAGAGCCCGAAGCTGTGTTTTCAAGTTTGGTGGCAGCGCTTCTTAAGCAGCCCTTTGCCACTCGTTTAAGTTGGATCCGTTCCTTGCCGTGGTTCACAAACAGCTGTGCTGGCGAGGAGGCAAAGGTCGGAATGAGTGGCAGCACCCGCGCTGCCCAGCCTGGCACCGCCGCGGCAGAAATAGCTGCGGAACCACCAGTCTCCGTTACCTAATCTGCCACCTCGGTTAAACTGAGGTGCAGGGTCAAGTCTGCGGGACAGGTGGAATTTTTCAGAATGAAAACATTGTTCTGCAAAAACGATCCCTTGATATTTAACCCAAAGGTTCTGTTGACGTGATCTTTCTGAACTGAAGCTGAAGTGGCTGCAAATAATTTGCCGATATACGTGTGGGTTAAAACAGTAGGGAAAGCTGTGAAACCTGTGGAGAGGAGGCTCTGATATTCTCAAAGGAAGGCAGGAGTTCAGATGAGATACCAGAGAATAGAATTTTTCCAGGTCTGTGCAGCACTGTCCCAACACTGGGCTCATGGGACAGGCAGAGTGGAGGAGAACATAGAATCATAGAAGTGTCTAGGTTGGAAGGGACCTTT
>BJBW01005788.1:2542-78609 GCA_004320125.1 Scolopax mira
CCATCCAGCCTGGCCTTGAACCCCTCCAGGGATGGGACGGCCACAAGTTCCCTGGGCAACCTGTTCCAGTGTCTCACCACCCTCACAGGAAAGAATTTCTTCCTAATGTCTAATCTAAATTTCCCCTCTTCCAATTTAAAACCATTACCCGTTGTCCTGTCACTTCACTTCCCAACAAAGAGTCCCTCCCCAGCTCTTGTGTTGGCTCCCTTCAGATATTGGAAGGCTGCTATGAGGTCTCCCCAGAGCCTTCTCTTCTCTGGGCTGAACAACCCCAGCTCTCAGCCTGTGTTCACAGGGAACGTGCTCCATCCCACTGATCATCTTCGTGGCCCTCCACTCCAACAGCTTCCTGACCTGAGAGCAAGCACTGAACCCTCGCTGGTGGGATAGAGGACATGGGATGCACCCCAGAGCTGTGGAAGAGGAGGCACACCAAGCCCCAAGCCTGTCCCAAGGGAAACCTTCTGCCTGGGCACCAAGCTGTCCCACGGCAGGGACAGGGATGGGGAGGTGGCAGCTCTTCGCATCACCATGGCAACCCACGGAGGACCACTCCACCACAGGCATCCTGCATCTCAAGGATGAGCCCTGGCAAATCAATAACCCCAGCAGGGATGGTGACAGGATGAGACAGGGTTGAGCTGGGGGTCCCCTCCTGTGGGGTTGGGGACGGGGGTGTCGCTGCCCTCTGAGCACCAATTTGCTAATCCTCTGGGATTTGCCCCATACCCAAACACTTGAGCCAGAGGTTAGGGTTAGGGTTTTCTGTGGGTACAGCAGCCCAGCCCCAGTGGGGCACCGGTGTTTCTCTGTGCCCATCTTTCTTCCCCAACTCTGTTGGGAAGTTTCTCTCCTGATGAGGCTCTTGGTGGATGGAGCCTTGGTTAGTGCACGGTAATTGAGAGACTGTGTCACACTGAAATGCTGGGGAGCTGGTGTCCCCCGCGCTGATGGAGCCGCTGATTAGGAAAATGTTCTTGCATTTCTAACACTGCAGAGCTTTGGGCCAAGAAGCTCCTCAGAGGAAATCAGCAGCCTCAGAATGCTCTTGTGAAACGGGATGTGCTCCCATCCTCACGCCGTGGTGTGACACGTGTGTGCCTGCCTCGCAGTGCCTGCCAGTGATTCAGTGTCTCTTCTCACCTCCACTCTCCCGTCTCATCATCACGGCCCCACACAGGACCAGGGCATGGGTGGGAGAGTAGGGCTGCCCAGCTTTACCCCTGCCTTTTCTGGAGCTGCAGATCCATTCTCACCTCCTAGAAAAGGAGGCTTTGACAAGCCCCATTTTGGGAGAAAGCCCTGGGGGGGGTGGGTACAGGCAGCGCTGCCTGTTGGGCTTCCCACCCTCCTGGCATCTGCCTGGGGTCGAGGTCCTGCCTGGTCAGCTGTGTCTGGCACAGGGGAGCCACTCTGGCCTGACATGTCCCTGGGACACAGTCTACATCCCAGGGCTTCCTGGCTGCTATGCCTGAAGCTTCCCAAAAGTAATGACCAGTGGTGAGCCCGTGTGTGACGAGTCTGTGTGTGCTCAGCATGGGGCAGCACCCCATCCCTTCTGGATGAACACACCGTCACTCCCCAGCAGCAGCTGAAGCCTGTGGTGACCCTGCTGCCCCACGGTCCCTTGCTCAGGGCCAGATCTTTTCCTGTAGGTGCCTGCCAGACCCCTGGCCACCCCTGCCCTCCCCTTCCCTGGCTCTGCCCCAGCCACCACTTACAGCCTTCCCCTGGCGCCCACATTTCTTTGGGGTTGATTTGTGCTGTGGCAGAAAAGCCATTAAGTGCCACCTTGTTAGTGCAGAAGGAAAGAAGTCTGCTGTATGCCCGTGGCCACTTTAGAAAAATGGGATGAGGGCAGTAAATAAGGTTTCACTCTCTTACGATGATTGGAAAGTCTTGAATGAGAGCAGCAGGCCGGCAGAGCTGCAGAGAAGGTGTCCTCCAAGGGGCAATTGCCGAGCAGCAGTCTGCCAGCACGGTGCTTTGCTCTCCATTTATCTTTCTGCTGAGCCATGAGATGGCTTCAAGCTCCTCATACTAGCCAGGTTATCTGAGGTGGTTGCAGGTGGCTTTGGGGTCCTCCCGTGGGACAGGACAGGGTAGAGGTCTCCTTCGGCAGCAGAAGTCCTGCATTGGGCTGGGTTACGGGCAGCAAACCTGCTTCCTGGGGATCATGAAGGATTATAAAACATGGGAAGGGTCTGTCCTGCCACGGGTGATGTGGAGCCAGAGCAGCAGTTGTCCCCAGCTGGGATGCAGAAGGTGGTGGAGGTCTCTCTCCTGCTATCTCCTTTCCTGACCTCGGTACCTCTGTGTGCCAGCTTCATCCCCCGTGCAATAGCAGCTCAGCTTTCCTCTCCTCGCTGGGTGTTGGGAGGCTCAATTCATTAGCATTAATGAAGCGTGGCTGGCGCTGCTGCAGGAGCACGGTGGTACAGCTCAGCTGAAGGTGTCTCCAGCCCCAGGGAGCTGCTCAACAGAGGGGATGGACGTGCTGGTTATAGTCCTATATAGGAGGCTTCCTCTCCTGCTGAGTCACAGCCAGGCTCAGCTGCAGAACAGGCTGTAAAGTTGCTGTTTAGGGTTTGTGGGGTCCTTTAAAGTGTTCCTGAGCAGCTCCAGTGCCCCTGCAATGGGCCAGGCTGGCAGTAAGGGCTGACCTCAGTGAAGTGCCACTGCAGCTCCAGAGACACACGGACCATCTCCCACAGCATTAGAAACAGAGCAATACACACCCAAGCCCTTGAGGTGCTTAATTTATCAACCTGAAGGGCAACACCAGGTGCCTAAAATTAGACTCCCACCTCCTAATTTAGGCATTTCAATAAATAGACTGATTTGCCTCTTCCTTTCTCCTCCCTGGTGCTGCTCAGCACCCAGAGGCTTCCAGGGAGCTGCTCTGTTTTGGGGCATGTTGGAGCAAGCCAGCAGCACCAAATCCTCCAGAATCCCTGATTTACCCTGGGTAGGAGTCAGGGCCTGGAAAAGGAAGACCTGCAGCAGCTCTCCCATCCCTGGAGGGGGGGAGCCCTCCTGGTGCTGCAGGAGCCTGCTGGCTGGCAAGTGGCTGCTCCAGCAGCTATTAATTAGCATTGTAAATAAGTAACTTGGTACCCAGCTTCAGCATCCCCAGGGCACACGGTGGGGGGGGATGCATCTCACTCTGATTATGCTCAGGAGGGAGGAGGGGGTCTGATACCCCCATGTAGTGCCCTTGTAGCACCTTCCTTATGCCTGTAGTCCCTGCAGCCTCCAGGGGGAGGGGGGGACCCCCCAAAATAGAGTGGTTTGACCCCCCCTCTATTCCGTGACAGGTAAACAGGAGGAACGTGTTTGATGGGGACCTACCTGGGGGCCATAGCCCTGCAGAAAGGGTGGTGGGGATGGGGGGCAAAGCGATGCCATCCTGGTCCCTGCCCGGGGCTGCTCTCTGCGGTGGGACCCCCTGCTCCTGAAGAGACAGGAGGCCACCCAGCAGCTCCCCTCAGGCTGCGGCTGAGCCATCCCATCTGCCTGCACGCCTTTCCCCAGCGCACACGTGTCCCATTAAGAAAAAAAGATCAGAGTTCCCGGGATGCTAAAAATAGCACCTGGCAGCGGAGTTTGGCCAGGAGACGGGAAGGGAAGGCGGGGGTGTGGAGCAGAAGGTGTAATTTCACTGCCGGCTCCTCCAGCAGCAGGGGCACGGGGAGAAGGGTGATGAATCAAGCCTGCCAGAGGTGAATCGCTGCTGAATGAGCAGCCCCTGGTAATTGAGCTCCCCGCTGCATTGGGTGCAGAGTGCTGGGGATGGAGGGCAGGGGGGAGAGCATGGCTGGGTCCCAGGGGGTGCCCTGGGGCTGTGCTGCGGGGGGTAGCAGGGAGGGGGCAGCGGCTGGATGCTGCCAGGAGTGCCTCCCAGCAGGCAGAGGGGGAGATGCTGGGGCAGCAGCGTGTTGGGGAGATGGGGTTGTGAGCTGCAGGGCCCTGGTGGTGACGGGGCTGCTTTAGAGTATGGCAACCTCTGGTGCTAAATGAAAGAGAGAATGCAAACACAGGCTTTAATTACCACCGCTCCTCTAGAGCCAGCTCTGCCTGCTTTCCCCAAGCTGTCAGATGCTCTCTAGCAAATGCCTCCATCTCCTTTTCCGTGGCCAAATCAAAGCTATTTATTCTCTCCTCACAATCCGGCCGCCTCTGTTTTACCACTCATTGAACAACAGGGAGAAAGAGCAGGAGTAGCGAGGTGGGGAGAAGCCCCTGTAGCTCCTTGCAACAGGATCAACAGCGCCGTGAGGTCCAAGCCCCATGTGACACAGAGGGGACACTGTGTTCTCCGCCAACTGTCCCTGTCAAGGGACTACCTGGCCCACAGTGAGCCTCGCTGGAGGAATGGTCTGCATGGAGAAAGGGATGGACAAAGGAATTTGCTCTTCAGGATAATTTAACACTGCCCTCTGGGTCTTGTGTCCCAGCATGGGGTAAGAGCACGTGGCAGGTCCCCGATAACCCCAGCAGGCTCCCACCACAGCCTGGGGAAAGCAACAGCAACAAAAGCCATGGTAACAGGTCCAATTAGCAAAGGTGTTCAGCTTCCCAGCACCGTTCCCCAGCGCCACCGGCTTTTGGAAGGGGCTGAACGAGATGACTGGCAGCCCCAGCAGCTTTGTGCAGATGGACCAATTTAGTCAGGTGAGGAGCTGGAGAGGTGCCCTCTCCCTGGCCGGCTTTGGCATTTCTCGGCTCTTTAATTGCTGCCGCAGGTGGGAGCAGACGGATGGTATCCATCACCGGTATCCATTACTTCTCCTGCACCCAGCCTGACCCTGGGGCTTTCCCGGTGGGTCAGGACCCACAGCAGCACCACGGAGGTGCATTTCCTGGGGTGCTGCACCCCTGCAGGGGCTGGGATTTGAGCCTCAGTTGAGCAGCTTGCTCTGGCTCAGGGTCTGAGTCTGTGGGTGCTCCTGGCTTTGGTGGGTCATGCTCTCTCATCCTGGGTTCCATGGGTGGCTGTGCTGCCTATGAGTGCTTGGTTCCCTGGCCCGCCCTCACCTTTGGGGTAAAACCAGGTACCAGGTTAAATCTGAGGTCCCCAAATGGTATCCGACAGGTTTCTTGAAAATCAGTGAGTGGAAGACAGAAACCCCTTGTCCTGCCCTCCATGGTGGGGAAAAAAGAATCTGCTGTGTAAGATTAATAACACCGGATTAGATGCTTGGAGTCTTCCCTCTGAAAAAAGCGGAAGCTTTGCTTCAGGCTGACATCTTCAAGGGAGGCTGTTTTCGGGTCTGAGAGACAAAACCACATGGGAATGGCCTTCTTTTGTACTTGTCAAACCCCTGTCTTTCTACTCTGTTCATTTGGCCCAGACATGAGCTACAGCAGCACCCCAGGTACAGAGAGAGTACCCCTGTCCCGGGAGGAGCGTGGGATGTGAATCCAGGGCTGTCCCAGCCTGTGAGGAGCCGACAGGCTCCATAGCACACCTACAGCAGTAGCACTGAGCTGGCAACTGCTGCACAGACCCAGCCAAACCCCCCCATACCTTGCTGTGACGGCCAGAAGTGGGTGTCCCCCCAAAGCTGTGCTGCAGCCACAAGTAGAGGCAGCCTTGTGACACCCATGTGGTGACACCTGGGCTGCCATAGCTGCTTCTCCATAAAGAACGTGAGGCCAGGGGGCAGGAGGGCAGGGGGCAGGAGGGCAGGAGTCAGCCCCTGGCTGGACCGCAGTCCCACCAAACAGCAAAATAGCTCTTTACAGACAAAATCACCTATCTTGTCCTGAAAACATTGGACTTTGCCCCCAGTGAGCTCCTGTGGGAATGCAAACTTGCACTCATCTAGCTAAATTGCTGTGTGGAGAACACTCTTTTTCTTTTTTTACAGTTTGAAGGGCTGTTTTGCTGTAATTGGAATGCATTTCTAATTGCATGTTTAATTGAAGCCTTTGAGGACTGAAGAGGAAGAGGCTGGGCTGAGGAACGTGTTGTAGAAGATGGGCTTTGGACGCATGGAGAGACAAATCTTGGAGAGGCAGGAAAAGGATGACCTGGAGGCTGGCAGTCCCTATGCCATGACCCCCGTTGGACTTTCCTCCTCAGGCCTGGACCTCACTCATGTGAGTGGGGCAGATGCTGCTATTAAACATCCCCATGACTCTTCAGGAGCCACTATGTCACCCTGGGGACTCCTGGCCCCCAGCTCATGCAGGGTCCCTTCAGTCTGGCTCTATGTGCACCCCAGGTTCCCTGGCTGGGAGAGCTGTGGAGAGGGTGGCTTGAGAGCCTCATGCCCTCTCTGCCCATCAGTGGCCCCGGGCACAGGGAAGGAGAAGGGAGAAACCTCCTCCCAGCTGCAGCTTTGAAATTGCCAGTTCTGGGCTGCCTGGGACTTGCCACTCTCCTCGTCATCCCGTGCAAAAGAGCATCTCCATAGTGCCCTGAAATAATTGCAGGTGTGCCCTGCCCGCTGGTGAAAAAGGCTTTGGAGAAGGCAATGGTCTCCCCCTGCTCTTAGCTCTGCTCCCTTGTGCTGCTGCTCTCCTCTCAGCTGGTGAGCCTGTTGCTTATATAAATCACTTGCTCTCAAGTGCTGATAGAGCTGTTTGCTTCCCACCCCACTGGGCTCTGCAAGCTCATTTTGGCTTTTTCTTGGCTTAATGGGATGTTTACTCCACAACAGCTTTCCCTCAACACCCGGCAGGAGGGACTCTGAACCATCACCCCAACAACATTCTGACTTTCCCACTGAGCCGGGAGCAGCCGTGAGTTCCCTCCTTTGCTGCAGCTCCCAGTGCTGCTGGGGTGGAATTCTGGTCCCCAAATCCCACCGAGAGGGCTTGTGCCCAGCTGAGCTATTTTCTTTCCGGGCAAGTTTGGAGTCTGAGGGCTCTTTCACCTTGAGCAGGTAGGGCTGGGACTGGGACGTGTGCCGGAGTCCTGCCATGTCGTGACAGCGCAGCAATAACCAGGCGATGAGGATCTGGCTTGACAACTGTCAGGCTTGTTTCATGACAACTGCCAAACTGCCATCAGGTAGTCGTGATTTCTCCTACTCGCTCTGGCTTGGAGCGAGGGACAGAGTAGGAGGGGGTTGCTCTGCTGTGCTTGCTGTAGAAGAGAGAAACCCCAGGTATGCACAGATCCCTTTGTCATCTGCCCCCCTTTCCCCAGTGTGACATTTGCTGTGCTCCCCACCTTCCATCCCCATCTGATCCCCCTCATCTGCTGCTCCTGGGGCAGTGAGGGTTGTACCAGGGCAGGTGGTCTTGCAACAGCTATCGGTATCACCAACATCACTGGCTTGGTCAGTGGTTGTGCACATTGGCTCCATGACACCTCTGCCACATCCTGGTGTCTACTTTCCTTTCCTCAAGCCTCCACTGCTGGGGCAGCCGTGCCTGCTGGCATCCAGTTTCTTTGGAGAACAAACACGAGACCCCCTTGAAGTTTGCTTCTTGCTTTCCGTGAGCTCTGTGGTGTATGTTTGTCGTCTTGGTCTCACCTCCATTCTAATGTTCTTTCTGAAGGTCTGAGGTTCCTCCAGCATTGACTTCCACAGTGAAACCCATCATCTTCCCCTGAGGGAAGGACAATATAGCAGCTAATTAATGAGAGGCTAATCCAGAAGAGTGGCAAGTGTTGCAGTGTGAACCCAGTGGTCTTTGTCTCATTCTACAGCAAGGAGATGGAGACACAGGATGCTGTATCAGCACTGCCAGTGATCTCACAGCATCCACGGGAAGCACGGGCTGAGAGCTGGATAATGTGTGCGGTGGTCACACTGAGACATTAGGAGATGTCAGAGGAATTAACGAGATGTCTCTGAACTAACGTGAATGTAAGAAGTTCCATTTAAACATGAGGAGGAGCTTCTTCACTTTGAGGGTGGCAGAGCCCTGGCTGCCCAGGGAGGTGTTGGAGTCTCCATCTCTGAAGACATTCAAAACCCACCTGGACATGTTCCTGTGCAATCTGCTCTGGGTGGACTTGCTTTGGATTGGACCAGATGATCCCCAGAGGTCTCTTCCAACCCCATCTCATTCTGTGATTCTGTGAACTGTACCTGGTGATGAGCCTCAAAGCCTTTGAAGAGGGCAGAGAATAGCCCCAGCACAGCTCTTCAGGCACCCAAGGAAGAGAAATAACTCTGTGCTTCATGGCCAGGCAGCACGCAGGACAGGGAGGACGTTGCACGTGTGACAGTTTCCCACCACTTCCCAACTCTCACCCAACACCAACTGCAGAACAGCCTTCTGGAGTGTAAGCTGTGTGCAAATAAGGAAACTTGGCCAAAGAAGCAGCCGAAAGAGTAAAATTCTCACAGATGATACGGCTGCTCTGAGGCACTTCCCTCCTGCTTTTAAGCAGGCTTCAAACCAGCATCCAAATGGAAAGAGAGAAAGAGAGAAAGAGAGAGAGAAGGAAAGAAGGAAAGAATGAAAGAAGGAAAGAAAGAAAGAGGAGGAGAGAAGGAGAGAAAGGAAGAAAGGAAGGAAGAAAGAAAGGAAGAAAGAAAGGAAGAAAGGAAGGAAGGAAGGAAGGAAGAAAAAGTGACAGGTGTATATAAGCAGGTGGGTGCAAACAAACCCATTCTAATACTCTGCTATGGAGCAGCTTGTGTTTTGTGATGGTGTCTTCGTGTACAGGCAGGCAGAGAGAGGGTATGGTTTTTTAATAGAATGAATTCTGATATTAAAATCTAGAAAACCATTTGAGCTTTGTTATATCTTCTCCTTAGTCTTCATTCTGGAAATATTTTTTGTTTGTTTCATAGCTCTGTCCATAAAGGGCCAAAAACTGCCAACATTTAAAATAGCCATGTAAATTAGATGTCGGCAGACAGCCTTCAGAAGGTGCGTGTTGTGCTCAAACAAGGAAAATGAGAGAGGACATAAATTTGTGTGAGGTAAATGTAAACCTCTAGGATAAAAATAAGTTTTAAGGTGGGACACGCTGAAAATACAAAAATGTGTAATGAAGGCTACACCAATATCACTAGAAGGAAGGCAGTCGGTGCTGTGCTGGTTTGTTGGGTTTCTGCGACTGCAAAAAGCTCCGAGATAAGGGCATGACGTAAAACCAAAATTAATTTCTTAACATCAGTATCTGCCATGGAGGGTGCTGGAAAATTCACACAGTGTGTCCTTTCCTACGGCAGATAAATCTGAAGAACTCTCTCAAACTGAAATGTCAAAAGAGGAAAACAGCGATGAAACAGAGAGCAAGGGATTGCCAGGATCGGGCAGGATTTCCCCAAGGGCTCTGGAAGGAAGAGCAGCTGGAGCTGCTGAGAGGAGCACTGGGATCATACAAGAGGAGCACTGGGATCATACTGTGAGGCAGCAGTGTGGCTGCAATTTGTGTAAAAGCTTGGAGCCAGGAAACTATAGACAAGTCCAACGTCTGTACCCAGAGACGTTTGAAGCTCTGATAAAGAGTAGAACAGGAGATTTGGAAGATGATATAATGGAAGACAGTCAGATTTTTGTGGCTTGTTAATCAATTAACGTTCTTTCTTGAGGATGTTAGCCAGCCTAATTGTGCACTTGAATTCCCCAAATCCATGGTAACCTCCCTCACAGCCCTTGTTTCCCAATCTTTTAATAAGAATTGCACACAGACCTCCTTTTATGCGTATACAATGTATTTTCCTTAAGAGCTTTTGTTGATTTTTTTTTTTAATTTTTTTTTTTTTTTTTTCCAGATTGGGAGGGAGGTTACCATGGAGTTACCTATGGATGGGAGAGCAGGCAATCCCGTGCATTCGGAAAAGAGGATGAGGAGTAAGGTGTCAGTGTTTACACATCATACGTAACGCCTAAAGGTAATTAAAGGAAGAGATGAAAAGATGAGAAGCTAATGGAGCGCTGCAGAAAGGTCCCAGGATGTTGAGTGAGCAGAGGACAAAATGGCAAGTGGCACTACGGGAAAGGTGCCACGGGCAGAGGGGCTTGCAGAGGTGGGGGGGGACGAGCAGGGCAGAGCGGTGGCCCTGGGGAAGCAGGAGGGACCGGAGAGATGCTCCGGGCGGCGGATGGAGCTCCTCCGGTGACCCCCGATGGAGTCCCGGTCCTTCGGTACCCACCGAAGGTGACCGTCCGGCCGCGTCCGGAGGGCAGAGAGGGGCAATACCCGACGGCTCCCCATGCGGAGGGGGGGATGCGGGGTCCTCCCGCCTCCGCCCGCCCCGTGCCCCGCCCCGCGCCGCCGCTGCCGCCGCCCGCCCTCGCCCCGCAGAGCCGCGCACATCGCCCGCCGCCGCCGGCCGGCCGGGGGGTAACAGGGAGCACCGGGCCGGCATGGCGGGGGCGGGCGGTGCGGGAGGGAGGCGGCGGGCCCCAGGCTGAGCGCTGAGGGCGGCGGGGGGCCATGGGGGCGGCGGCGGCGGGGGGCTGCGGGTGCCTTGCCCTGCCCGCCCGCCGCACCGCACCGCCCGCCGCGCCTCCCGCCTGAGGCTGCGGGGAGAAGCGGGGGGACGACACGGAGGGAGCGGCGGCGGCGGCGTGAACCCAGGTGAGCCCCCTGTTCCCGGGGCGGGGGGGGAGATAAGGGGGGAGCCCGGCGGGAGGCTGCGGGGCAGGGCGGCGGGGAGAGCCGTCGGGTCTTGGCGCTCCGTCTGGGGTGCTGCGGGTTCGCGGGAGGTGGCTGGCATCCTTCCTCCCCCCGCACCCCGGGGATGCGCTGCCTGGAGCAAGGTGATTGAGAGGCGGCAGGAGGCCTGCCCCTCTCCTCCCCGGCACTTTCTAACACCCTAAATGCCCGGTGGCTCCCACTTTCCCACGGTGTGCCAGGAGGGATGCCCACCTCCCCGGGGCTCTGGGTGCCCAGAAGCCACCGGTAGCATGGAGGTGCTGGAGCAAGGCTCTGCCTCATCCTCCTGCGAGAGCCAGGGTGGCAGGATCAGCTGGAGATGTTTGTGTGGCCTTCTGCAGGTGCCAGGGCGGTGATGGGGTGTCCCCTTCCCGCTGCCCCATCTCCCTGTCACAGCCTCGGTGGGCACCGGACAGTTACGTGCCGTGACGCACGGGAGGAGGAATCTGGTTTGAGGGGTTCGCATGGTCTGGAGGATCAGTGCTGAGCACTGCTCTCCCCTGAGATGCCTTTCCCCATCCAGGGGTCCCCAGGCAGGGCAAGGCTGCATGGAGAAAGTGGGGTGCGGGGCAGGGAGCACAGCCGCTGCCCCCCAGGTCACCTTGGCGCTCACCCAGGTGGTGACATTCTCCGTGTTAGTCCGGTGTCGTGGCAGTCGGTGTTAGGACAGTGGATGGTTGAGCTGAAAGAACAAACGCAGTTGGCTCTTGGCTTGGGGCTTGTTTGTTTGGGGTTTTTTTTTGTCATTTCCCTGTTCTACAGCAATTTGTATGGGATCGGTTTTCCTCCTTGTCAGCAGAGAGATGTGGCTCACTTTTGGGGAAAAGCAGTTTGAAAACATTCACATCTTTCACTTCTCTCACGACAACCAGTGAGCTCTGTGCTGCCTTCCACCTCCCTGTGCCTCAGTTTCCCCATGTCTTCAAGGGAAAGGTGGAGGAGAGAAAAGCTGGTTTGTACCAGGGTGGGCTGGATTCTTGTGTGTGAGAGCCTCCTGGGTGCAAGACTGCCTCGAGGGCAAGAGTGGTCCTGGGTCAGGCCCAAGGGAGGCTGAGCCCATGGAGGCCGGTGCTGAGGGGCAGGGGAGGGCTGGCACTTACTCCATTTCGGGCAGAGAACTGGGCAGGCTGCTTTCATCTGCTTAGCAGCCCTCTATGCTCATCCTTGCTCCTGCATGAGCTCCTGGCATCCATGTCGTCCTGCAGCAAGGAGTTCATACTGCACCCAAGCAGCGAACAAAAAAACATGTTGGGGTTTTTTTTGGGGGGGGGGGGGGTTAAGAAGGGGTGGCTCCAACATCCCCTCTGGTCATCGCCTGCCCAGGCGGTGTCATCTCCCTGTGCCTTTGAGCCTGCAGCCTCCTGCTCTCTTGCTGCTCGCTGAGGACCTGCTGCTGTGCTCACCCTCCTCCTCCGCGACGCTGAACTTTCCCTTGCGTTTGCTGACACGCCGTCTGCCTCCTTCCAGCGGTGGGGACGAGCCAGCACTGGTGGCCGTACACGGCTACTGGCTGGAGCTGGGGTGCGAGGGTGCAGGGTGGGATGTGGAGCGGGCTCTGGGGGCCACCAGCACCGCGGAGATCCTGGTGCTTGGCGAGAGCATCAGCCGAACTGAGCTCCTTGGGCTGTGCAATGCTGCAGGAGTCCATGGGGAAAAAAACAGCCTCCCTCTCCCCAGGGCACCCTGGCATGGGTCCTTCTCCACTTAGCCTGGCTGCTCTCCTGGTTTGGCAGTTCAGTGTGCCGACTGCCCACTTGATTGGCATGGCAACGGCCATCGTTGTGCTGCAGCACCGCTTCGAAGCCCCGATTTCAGCATCGTGGAGGGCAATCGCTGCAGGACCCAGCCATGGAGGGAGCACGGGGTGCTGCTGGCTGGGTCCTCCAGCGTGGATGGCACCAAGCTGCTGGCACCCTACGGTTGGAGCCTGTCTGCCTCTGCCCAGGATTTCAGCACCGCTGGCACTGCTGGCACCAAGGACTGTCCCTGCAACAGCCCCAGCCCATTGTGAAGTCCCCTATCCCAACCTGGTGGCCAGTGCCACTGGCTGAGGTTCGACTTCCTGTGAGGCTTTCCCAGCGCAGGGGGATTGGGATTGCTTGCTAAGGAAGAACCTGTGGAGCAGATGCAAAACCATATCCTCTTTGCACAGTGGTGGATGGGGGAAACACACTGGGGATGCAGCTGAATTGGGCTCAGGCTTGGTCTCCTTCTCTGTAAGCCAAGGAGCAGGGTGCTGGAGATAAGGCTGGGGAAAGGAAGAGATGCCACCTGATGGGTTGGGGGGACAGGGACCCATTGGCCTCAAACTTCCTGAGGCAGGAGGGTGGCCTGATGCTTGTAGTGTTCCTAGTGAGCTCTGGAGCCCATTTCTGTCTTGAAGTAAGCTAGTTACAGCTGTGAACTGATGCCTAAAAGCATAAAACCCAGTCTAGCAGAGGAGAAGGAAGCAGTCGGGAAATAAGGTGCTGTTTGCACCAGCCACCTTCATGTCTAGCTTCCCCACTGGAGGTTGTGGGAGCTGAGGGCGAAGGGGAGACAGAGCTCTGGGACATGCCCACGGGTCTGCAGAGCTGGGATTTTGCCTCCAGTCGCAGCCCTGTGATACCAGGAAGGTGCTTTCGTGGTTTGCTTGTGGCTGCTCCCTGGCACTGAAGGACAAAACCTTAAGTCCTCAGCTCTGCCTTAGCATCGGTACTTCCCCTTCTCCCACTAAACCCAGCAGGAAGTCCCACTGCTCATTCATATCCATGAGTTCAGTGCCATTTGCCAGGCCAGCGCCATCACTCAGACACCACGTTTCTGCAGTGAAAAAAAAGTATTTATATAATGATTGAGTTGGCTGCTACCTTGAGGAGCCTCCAGCCTGGCTGGAACAAGGCTCAGATCATCGGGAGGTCTTCCACTGAATAAGGGCCCCATCATCGTTGGGTCCTTGAGCAGCAGGACTACTCCCATTTCACCTCCTGTGATGAGATGGGGCTGAGACGCTTTTTGATGCCACCTTCCCCTCTCAGAGCTCAGCCATGGCATCGCTGAGTGATGTCTCGGACTCTGTGATGGGAGGAGGGAGATGAGCTGATGTAATGGGACTTTTCCTCCCTGGCAAAGCAGGGCTTGGTTGGACGTGCTCCTTCCCACCCACCACCCCCATCTGCAACACTGTTGGGTTGCTCCGACTTTGAAATTAGGGGACCGAGACACGGACCCACATCATCCAAAGAGAAAGGCTTGGGAATTTGGAAAGAAATGTGTCACCATCCATCCTTGAGTCCTGCAGCCCAAGTGGTGGTCTTGGGCCGGAAGATGCCTCTGCGTTGTTGAAGGACGCATCTTTTTCTAGTCGGTCCAGCCTACCTAAAACACAGTCTTTCTTCTTCTGTGGCTCCTGCTGGCAGCCTGGTCCTTGCTGCTTGGAGGGCTGGAGATCTCTGATCTGACTGATTGTTATCTCTGGGCAGCGCAGTGGCCATCTGTTGGGGTGGCAATACTGTAGGTTTATGTTTAGTGGTGCTGTAAGGTTTGTCTCCCCTCCACAGGGAGGAGAGGGATGACTTTCACAGCCTTCCCCTGCAAGGCTGGGTGAGCTCTGCTCATCCCCTGCTCTGACCTGTTCTGGTGGGAGTTGACCTATCCCAAAAAACAGAGGGCTGGAGTTGGGATGCACCAAAGCAGAGACTCCTCCTGCAGCCAGGACAGAGACATGGTGGCCAGGAGGCACCTTTGGGAGCTTGGCAAGAAACAAGCCCCTTTGATCCACTCAAAGTGATGATGAAAACACCAAGGCTGGGTTTGGGATGGTAGAAGAGCCTCAAATCCAGCAGAGCCACAGCTGGGCTCAGGGAACACGATGTCCAGTTTTTGTTTGTGCCTGACACAGCGAGTGCCCACGCGGGTTCACAGATGGCCCCTTTCTTCCCCAAGGACCCATGGATCTTCAGCTGGGTGATAATCAGCATGTCTCTGCCTAGCCATACCCTGTGGTCCCTGCTGGGTTTAGCAAGGCTCCGATCTCAGGTCGTGGCGGTGGGGTTGCATCCCTCTTAGAAGAAGGATCCCTGCACAACCCCATTCTGTTGTAACCCAGAGACAGATGGTCCAATCCATCCCCAGCCCAATCCATCCCTGCCTGGGCAGCCTGAGCACGCAGGACTGATGCTTACTGATGTTGAGAACACTTCTGAGCTCCCTCACCATTCTGTCTCTTTCTCTTTTAAATTAATCAGGAGCCGGCCTCAGCAGCCGGTCAATAGTGAGATTTATCTCTTAAATAGCATTATTGATTGCCTCGGAAGCCTGGTTTTGTATTGATAGATACGTACACATGCAGACAAGCCCCGTGCCAGGTCTCAGTGGTGAAAGTCACAGTGTAACGTGTGGAGATGGCTTATCACAGGTGGGGATGTGTGTGTGTGTCTGTGTGAGGGAGATGAGCTTCCTGTCGGAGAGCGAGATGAGGCACCCCAGGGTCTGTCCAGGGTTATTGTCTTGGCTGCTTTGACCACCTTGAGCTTCTGCTCCTTTCTTCTGAAGATGTGAGGTTGTGATGCCAACACCTCTGCCAGCTTGCCGTGCCCCTTTGCTTGCAGGTAGGACTCTGTATCCTCCCTTAGGAGAAGACATGAGGATGTCTGCCCACAAATGCGTGGTCTCCTCAAAGATCACTACCCCCTGCAGGGGATTCTTCACGCGGGAGTCTTGGGATGGATGCACAAAACAAAGTCTGCTGAAGCCTTGCCCGGCAGGGCTGGTTTGGAGCAGGGGATGGAGGAGAGGGGCTGGACCCTGTCCTGCCGGGGATGTTTTCCCTTTGTGCCGTGAGCCGGGCTGCGAGCTGAGGCGTGCGGGAAGCGCGGTGGCACCTGGCTCATCTCCGAGCAGGTGGAGCCGTGGGAGTGTGAGAGAGGGGACGGCTCCTTGCTGGGTCTGCTCGCTCGGGGAAAGGCAAAGCCAGCCACTGCTTTCCTGCCACCTCCCTCCAGGTAAGGGGGAACGGGGTGGAGGAGGAGGAGGGCTCCCATGGGCTGTGGTGGGGGGAGGCTTCATCTTCTCAAGAGCACAGGGTGGCTCTGGGAGGGGGCAGAATGCTTGCAGCATCCCGGAGTGGTGGCACTCTGCTCACGGTCCCCGTTGCCTAGCTGCCTGCACTGCGCACGCCTCTGGAGCGCAGGCAGCCCCTCCTGGGGGGGAGCGGGTGTGCTGGCGGCAGCTCCCACAAAGGGGCTGGAGAGAGGGGAGCCCACCGAGGGTTGTCAACCGAGCTGTCGTATTTTTAGTTTCGGGGGGCAGCGCCGCTCTCAGCTCTCCCTTGTAGCAGCAGCCTGTGCCCGGAGCCCGGCTGCTCCGTCCTCCAGGGTCGTGGAGCACAGCCAAGGTGCAGTGGTGCTCGTGAGAGGAATGCCAAAACCTCTTGCCAGGTTTGCTGTAGTGAAGTTGGGGCTGTTTTGCATTGGGGCTGCAGAATCCCGCTCCCCTAGCCTCCCCCGGGGCTGGCAGCCCTGTGGCTACCACAGCAGCGAGCCTTGCTGGCCTCGCCACCTCTGCCATCTGACTCTGGGCAGCGTGAGAGAGCGTGGCCCCGTGTCCCATATACCTTGCATCCAGCCTTGCTGCCTGTGGCTCTGCTCTCTCCTGGGATGAGCTGAGGCTGAGGGAGAGCAATGGCCACATTGGCACAGGCAGCTGAAACGGCACAGGTGATCCGTAGGGTTGGAATGAAAGACCAGTGTCTGTGTGTTTGCATGCCCTAATCAATGGGCATGGGAATTTCTTGGGTGCTGTCATGCCTATGTGTGCGTGCACATATATATGTGCATATATATACGTCTATATATTTACATAGCACTATAGCATCTTGCTACTGTTTGGACCCCGTAAGTGTTTTTCCAGACGATGCCTGCAGCGAGTGCCCAGTTGCCTGATCTTAGCGAGCCAATCTATGCAGGGATCTCGGGAAACAACAGTTGGGGTTTTATGAAGCTGGCATAATTTACAGCTAAAATAGCACACCAGAAATATGTCCAATCCAATCTCCTTTGTAATCTTGTTTTCATTTAAGCCTCCAGGGTGGTGATGGGGGCTGGGGGGAGTAAGGAAAGCAAACTGCGAAGGGAGTTTATTACCCATGCCAGGGAGGTTTGCGTGATGCTCTGTGCCGAGTGACCTCAATTTGCAGAGGTTAAAGCTGGCTGCGGTGCTCCCCCAGCTTGAAGGGGTGTCTCCTGCCTTTGCTGGGTGCTCTGGCTGCACATCCTTCTGCAGATGGCAGCGTGGTGTGTGCTGGGGGCTACCCATGCCATGGAGCCATCCCGATGCCTGCTCCCACCACCAGGCAGAAAGAGGGATGGCGATGCATGGGTGACCATGGAGGTTGTGTTGGCCTCACCTGCTCACTGGGAAAAGGCAAGAAATCACCTTGCCTGCGGGTCGCCTTTGCAGGTTGCATTTCTCTTTAGTTTTCAAACCGCATATTGTCCCAGATCTCCTGCCAGTAGCAGGGAGCGAACTGATAATGCAGATGCTATTAATAAAGCAGTGTTGTTACATATTCATATCAATCAGACTTCTAATTCCACAATATTTAACAAAGAAAAAAAAAGACAGTGCTTCACCAGGGCGATGGAAGGTGTAGTTGGGATGATGTTGGAGATGCACTTCACCAGCGTTGGCAGAACCTGCTCCCCTGACCTTTCTTCTCTCGGGGGATCCCATGCTGAGCTGACCCTGGGATCTTCTCACACCATCCCCTTGGCCTTCCCTGTTCCCGGCAGCGCCGAGCTGAAAGGTGGGATCCCAACAGCAGCTGTGGGATTCCCAGAGCACTGTCACGGCAGGGAAACGGGAGCGATGTGAGACGGGGGAGCACTGAATTCAGGCGGGTGGGTTGGCAGGAACGGCTCGGTGCTCTTCTCCATTTTATATAGAAAATTTCACATATTATGTAAATTGAAAATCAAAGTATGGAAAATTTGGGTATAAATCTGGGATGTATATATGTTTGTAGAACCATTAGAGAGGAAAGTATACCACAGAATCCTGGCCAATGGATAAATATACTTACGCTGCCACTCCTGCAATAAAATATGCTTTTTGTCATTGCTACAGTGGGAAAAAAAAAAAAAAAGAAAAAGAAATAGTGGCTCCAAAACTGTATCAGAATTTTATGGCAAGCCATAAATTGGAAGAGATACCTAATTATTCATAGAGTATTACAGAGGTGTCGGTAAATGACTTCACCATCAAGGCCGCACCGCGACTTGCCCGAAAAGCAAAACCCTTTCTCTCACTTCTTAATGATTCAATTCCATGTCCGGATTTGGCCAAATAAATCTTGCAAGGCTGAGCACATTTTCTGTGAACGTTGCTTCTGGAAACTCGCCTTTACCCTCTGGCTGGGAACGTTTTGAACTGGGATCTCCGAGTCCTCCAATGAGCCCCACGGTCCCTGAGCCTTTCCTGGCTCTCTCTCTCCTCTCCTGGCGCGGGTCCGAGCTGCTCCCGTCCCGTCTCTGCTTCCCCCGGCTCCCACCTCGTGCTGGGAAAGGGGAGGATGGTTGTTCCACCGGGTTCCCAGCGCTGGCAGCCCCGGGAAGCGGCTGGCGTCGAGCCCTTCCCCGGCAGCAGCTTTCAGTGGCTGCAGCTCACAGTTTCCAAGCAACTCGGCGGCTGCTGGTCTAAAAGGACTCTCGTCAGGGGCATGTAATATGAACTGGAGTTATGAAGAGAAGCGGCGCTAGAGAAGGGTGCGGGAAGGGCAGCCGAGGCAGTGGAGCCAATATCCTTCTTGCCATTGTTTGTATCTTAAGTGCTTTTAACAAATCTGGAGGGGTGTCTCGGCCGAAATGCCTTTGGAGCCTGGGAGCACCTCTGCTTCCCAACCCACTCCTAGGAGTGCTGGGCACAGCACACCGCCATCCTGACAGCTCTGCTCTGACAGGGCGGCTCTGGGACAGGTGCAGAGGATGCAAAAGATCTTGGTCCTGCCCCAAGGAACTTGTGTCTCAGGCCTCCATCCAGCTTCGGGACCTTTCTTGAGCAGATCTAATCCCTGGCTGTGGCACAGCCTACAGTGAGTGCTCCACTCATCTGGGAAGAGGTGGCAAAAGGCTGCTGGGTTCATCTCCCTCTGTGGAAATCCAGCTTCAGTCCAAGCCTTGCCATGCATCTCCTCTCTGGAGGTTTAACTGCTTCTTTCAGGTCATGTTTCCTTGCTCTGCCTTTATTTCCACTTTTCTCTTGATTCCCACTGTTTCAATGCTCCCGTGCATCTTGCACCCACTTCCATAGAATCACAGAATGACACGGGGTTGGAAGGGACCTCTGGAAATCATCTCGTCCAGCCCCCCTGCCAGAGCAGGTCCACCCAGAGCAGGTTGCACAGGAACCTGACCAGGCAGGTTTTGAATGTCTCCAGAGAAGGCAACTCCAACACCTCTCTGGGCAGCCTGTTCCAGCTCTCTGCTACCTTCAAAGTGAAGAAGCTCTTCCTCATGTTTAGATTGAACTCTTTATATTCAAATTTGTTTCCATCGTGATCTGTAGCCACCTTTGATCATCCATCCCTCTTCATCTTCTTTGTTGCTTGCTTCCGTTGACTTTGGGCTGCAATGGAGGGACTTGTTTGTGTGAAGACCATGGACTGGTCAGTACTAAGAATTACCATGTAGTGCTGTGTTTGGGTGGAGAGAGCAATGGGAAGGCACTGTCTGCAAGCACTTGAAGTGCTCTCTCCCTCCACAGGCAGCAGTTTGAGGTTGCTTCCTTCTTTCCTTTACAAGCACGAGCTGGAAAGGCTCCTCCTGCTGCTGCCCACGGTGCCGGGAGGCTGATGAGGTGCTGGTGGGAGGTGGGCCAGGAGCGTGCTGCCATCAGCATGTACAACCAGCACTGCCTCGGCTGTCACATCCCGCCTCCCAGCTTCTGGGGTTGGACCCAGGTGTCTATGGAAAAGACCTGAGGTGGTGTCTGGGTGATATCTACCAGAGCTGGATGCTCTCCAGCCCCATGCTTCCCAGGAGCAGAGAACCCAGTGCTGCACCCTGCCCAGGGACTGGGAATGATCTAGCGGCTCTTTGTCCATTGAGCAATGGGTGTCTCTGAGTAGGCTGGTAGCAAAAATCCCCAAACATCTCCAGCAGACCGTGATGGTGCCTGGAAAAGTTCAGATATAGCCCAGGGAGATGTTACTGCCTGGATGCCTGAGCTGTTTTTCCTGAGGGCAGCAAAAATACAGGCTGCAGCTTGTTGGCCTGGAGAGATGGGTGGTGTGTGGGCAGCCGGGGGATGTTGGCTGTCAGCAGAAATCCCCTGTAGCATTGCTGTGTGTTCCTAGGAGGAGACACAGCAGGATCTCAGCCTTCATTCCCATCAGCAAAAACATGGGGAGGAGTGTCGGGGTGCTTCCCTGTGGCCAGCTGGCATCAGTGGAAGAGGCCAGCACCATCAGCAAAGCCTTTTCCAGGTCTTCTGAGCTCCCAGGAGCCTGAGCCTGAGGGAGGAGAGACCCCATGGCAGGGCTCACCAGGATGTCAGTTCTGATCCCCAAAGCTAAGCTTTTTCCTTGTCAGAGTGAGCGAGCGTGGCTGGGAGGTGACAGGCAGCCGGGAACAAGTCCTGCTGGAGGCAGGAGCTCCAATCCCACCAGGCAGACTTGCACACTCCTCCACAAGCCATCGCTGGTGTGAAGCCACACAGTGCCAGTGTGCGGATCTGCCACCCTCCCTGCCTCCAGCCACCCAGTGTTAGGGCTCCATGTTAAGATAAAGGCTCAGCAACTCCTCAAGCCCTTGGTTTGGGTGCGGGGATGCCACAGCAGTGGGGATGGGGTCCTGGGGGTGGCCTTGCGGGGTTGCTGGGGGCAAGGAAGGTGGTGGAGCAGCCTGCAGGATGCCAAATCATAGAATGGTTAGAGTTGGAAGGGACCTTAGAGATCATTGAGTTCCAAGCCCCCTGCTGTGGGCAGGGACACCTCCCACCAGACCAGGTTGCTCAAAGCCCCATCCAGCCTGGTCTTGAACCCCTCCAGGGATGGGACGGCCACAAGTTCCCTGGACAACCTGTTCCAGTGCCTCACCACCCTCACAGGAAAGAATTTCTTCCTAATGTCTAATCTAAATCTCCCCTCTTCCAATTTAAAACCATTACCCCTTGTCCTGTCACTTCACTTCCCAACAAAGAGTCCCTCCCCAGCTCTTGTGTTGGCTCCCTTCAGATATTGGAAGGCTGCTATGAGGTCTCCCCAGAGCCTTCTCTTCTCTGTGCTGAACAACCCCAGCTCTCAGCCTGTCCTCATAGGAGAGGTGCTCCATCCCACTGATCATCTTCGTGGCCCTCCGCTGGACCCCTTCCAACAGGTCCATGTCCTTCCTGTGTTGAGGACTCCAAAGCTGGACATGGTAGCAGGCACTGAAACATGCAGGAGTGGGGTGCTGAGTCGGAGGGAGGATAGAACAGGTGCTGTCATTTGGTCACTTGGTCCCCAGCATCATGTAGCTGTTGAGGCCAGGCTTGTTCCACCTGAAATATGTAGAAAGTGAGGTTAGTCCTGCTGGCGCCTCCAACAAGCCCCTTGCTCCCCCAGCAGAGCTCAGGGTGCTTGATTTTGGGGAAGAGTTAAGAGAGTTAGGGCTAGTGGAGATAAGTTGAGAGGTGGATGGGTAGCAGATGGAATTACTGGTGTCACAGGGGATCTGAAAAATGCTGTGGTTATACGTAGCAGGAGGCATCTGGCTTTTCTCACCTTGTCCGCAAATTTAACTTGCTGTCTCTCCTGAGGTAGTGTGAGCTCAGGACGAGATAAGGAGGAGGTAACTTTTTGCTGATCAGAAGCAAATCCAACGCATATGTTGTTGTGAGCCAACACTGGCATTGCAGGAGTGCAGGGAGGCCAAACACGGCTTTCTGTGGTGGAGGAGACCTGTCCCAGGGCAAGGCAGGGTTGGAAAGGGGCTGGGAAGCCCTGTGAGGGCTTGTGGAAGAGCTTGGGGTGAGATCCATCTCTTCCCAGGCATGAGAATAAACTCCTGGATTCTGGAAATATCATTGAGGCACTCAAATCCAGAGATGGATCTGAAGAGGCAGCTTGCTGGGGACAAAATCCTGGTCCTCAGGCAGGTGCTTCACCCTAGAAATAGAAAAGGCTCAGCTGACTGGGAAGCACTTCCCAATGCTGGTTTGAGTTGGGGTCTATCCTACTGCGTGAGCCGCAGGGGCAGCCAGGCCATCAGGAGTGGCCAAGCCAGGGGTTGGACATCTGCTGTGGTCCAGCATCTTCTCCGATGCTCCACCATCTCTGGCCAGACAGTGCTGGCAATGGGAGGGGGTCACTGGTGCTTCCCATGGAGATACTCACAATGGGGACTTGCTCCTGCCCATTGCCTGCAGGAGGGGATGCTGGGCTGCCACCGTAAATCTGCCTGGCATTGGTGCATAGGGATGATGCAAAGAGCGTTCCCCGCTTGACTTAACACCTTCTCTGCTCCACGGGGAGAGGACAGAGCATTGCATGGCTGCCTCTGCTGGCATTTACTGCATCATGAGTTGTCCTTCCTCCCCGTGCAACATTGGTGGGACTCAGTGAGTGACTACTGCCAGGCAGGTGAGCGTTGGGAAGGGCAGGGACCAGTATGGTGCTCTGGTGCTCAGAGCCATGTGAGGGTTCTGGTGGCTCCAGTGCCATTGTGAGAAGCAGTTGTTCCCGCTGAGGGATGCAATGTGGTCATGGTACATCAGTATCATATCAGCTGTCCCTGTTAGACCCATCTTGTGCTGGGGAAAATGTGGTGGCCATATGTGTTAATGGTGCCACTGCTGCTGCTGGCCCTTGTCTCAGGTGCATCACCCTCCAGCCTTCCAAAATCACTTGATTCTTCAAATCTGCCTTGTTTGTAAGGCTGAAATGGCCTGTAAGGGTCTTCCATGGCTACTGGAGATGACACCACGCTCAACTGGTGCCACTGCCTCTGTGCCAGGGAGCATGTGCCAACGCGGTACAGTCCCTGCCTGGCGATTCAAGACTCACGGGTCCCCCCCTTTATCCCTCCCCTATCCATCTTCCTGCCTGCCGTGGTGACTGCTGCCCTCCCAGCCCATCCCATTAGGGGGTTTTGACCCCCAACCCTACCCTCTTGTTGCCTCTCTCAGCACCTCCACTCCAGAAGAAGTCAACTTAGGTGAGTCTGAGTCCGCTCCCCAGGAGCACTCGCAGGTGGAGTGGGAAGCACCAAGGTGCCCTGCTCCCTGCCCGGCTTTGGACATCCCAGCAGCAGCACCTCAACTCTTCTCTGTCTCCACACACTGGGTCTTGGTGGCCAAATGCCTTCTCCTTTGCCTTGGTGTCCTCATTCTTCCAAAGGGAGTGATAGCGACAGCTCTGGAGCACTTTGGGAGGAAAGGGAAATGCTGAGCACCATTTCTGTCCCTGGTGTGATGGCCAGTGGGCTGTGGTGGCCTCCTAAAGCCCCTGTGCCCGAGGAGGCCCCTCTCTGCATCTCGGCACTTTGAAGAGACGTGATGCAGCTCTTGGCTAAATGAATTTTTGTTCTCCACGGCTCTTTTCTTTCCTATTCAGTATTCAGGGAGCGTTGTTTTTGTAGCCAAGGTATTTGCATAATCTGTATTTCGTGGTAATTGCTCCTTTTCAGAAGAAGTGCTTATCATCCCATCGGGTTTTGGGGAGCTTGTGCTATCTTTGAGGCCAGGTGAGGAGTCGGTCCCCAAAGGAGGGTGGCTGGGCTGCTGCCCTGTGGCTTGAGGAATGCCTCCTCTGGGGCAAGGATGCTCAGGGGAGCCTTTTGGCCACAGGCTTCTGCACCATCAGTGATCTCCTGCTGCAAGCCCCTTCCTTACCCTGTGCCTCAGTTTCCCCTTAGCCCCAGAGTCTCCAATCGGGGTGGGGGGGGAGGGAGGATTTTCTCACACCATATGAAGAGATGGGGTCTCCATCTCCACAAGAGCTGCCTTCCCAGGGCTGCTCCCTCTCTCCCTGATGCCATGGCGTGGGGAAAAACAGCCGCTGGGGAACGCTTTGTGGTGCTTTAGCAGCTGCCAGAGCAGCAGCGTGGGATGGGAGGTGTGGGGCTGCCACCCAGCCACGCGGGAGATGCTCTTCCATGGGGACGCATGGCTTTCTGCCACGTGCCACCATGGCACGGCACCTGGGGGAGCCAGGGTGGGGGGTGGGGGGGGCACGTGTGTGTCTCGGGGGGCGAGCAGTGGCCAGTGCCTGGCGTGCCCGCATGCCGCCCCTGCCCACCCGGCAGCGTGACTCACTCCCCGAGCGGCAGCTCCCACGCGGCAGCGTTTCCAGGAGACTGAGGAGATGTCTCCAAACGGCAACAGCTGAACGGGGAGCCGGGGTCCTTGTCCCCAGGGTCTGGGTATGTGGGTGTTCTCCCCGCTCCTCCCCTTCCAAGGAAAATGCCCCACTGTGGGACAGGACCCCCGGGCAATCCGGGCAGCCTGCATTGGAGTGGAAAGCAGCAAAGCCTTGGGAAAGCTTGGAAAGGCTGCGAGGAGGCTGTTTGCCAGCTGGGAAGGGAGATGCCCAGCTCCAAGGGCTCAGCCATCCACAGCCCAGGGGAAGGAGAGGTGGGCAGCCAGCTCACCGTAGCCTTGAAAGCTGGCTCTTGGGTTTGCTGCCACCCGTGAAGCATGGGGAAGCCGAGCCTGTTCCGGTCTTGAATTATTTCTGCGTCTTGCTTTCGTGAAGCCCGTGTGTGTGCTGTTCCGCAGGTACCGGGGTGCCTGTGGGTCTGGGACAGGCGGGAATGCAGACACCAGCCCGGCCCGTGGCACAGAGGTTATACCATCCCTATGTCTCTGATGGCAAGAGGAGAAAACAGCGCGTCCTCTTCCAGGCACCCGGGCAGCGTTGGTGCTGCCTGACCTGACTGCTAAGCAGGGGCTGAGGTTTCTCGGTGTGTTCCAAGCCGAGACGAGCCGTGCCATCCTTCCATCCTTCTCCAGGTGGGAGAGGGATGCTGTGCCTGTCCCTGCTCTCCTGTGCTGGCATCGCTCTGCCCTGCAAACTTGGCTCTTCTCTTTTTGCCCCGCTTTTGCCCTCCAGTCCTTGCTTCTGCGCTGCCATCAGCCAGATAGCGGAGGCTGCTCCTGCCCCGGCACCGATCATCTCCCCAGCTGAATTAAGTCTTGGTCTATCTGTATAAAATCTCATATCATTTATCTTCCTAAAGGCTGGTAGATAATTCTGTAATCACCGTCCCTCCTATGGCTCTGGTCTCTCCTCTTCCCTGCTGGTTTGATATCCTCTCCAGGTTTAATCCCCCAGGAGTTTACGTTGTCTTTGCATTCCCCAAGGAATGAGGCTGTTAAATCCGGATCCCAGTGCTGGTCTCTCTGGGAAGTCCTTAATTCCCTTTTGCATTACTGGGATGCCCAGTTAACAAACCCTCGTGGCTGCCTCTCATGGTCCTTCTCCCCACGGAAGTGCTCTGGCTGCAGGGGCTGGCTGTGTGGGGCGCAGGGGCTTGGCTGTGGTGGCATCCATGCCCTCGCCTCCTTGCAGCCCTCCCCTGGCCCCAGCACCTGGCTCTGTCGGAGTGTCCCCCTCATCCCCAATCATCCAGACCCAGGGAAGGGTGGGCCTGGGACACTGGGGCAGTGTTCACCCCACACCCTGCAGACCCCCTGCTTTGATTCCTTCCACGGGGAGTTGGCCGATACCTCCCACAGGTAGGGCTTCAAAGCACTTTGCACCCAGTGCCTTGCCTTGGGGACCCCACGGACCATCTCATTAGCAGGATGGGTGGTGGGACATGGGGAGGCTGTTCTGGGAGCATCTCCCAGGTTGTGGGCTCTCACTGGCAGAGGATCCTTTCTTCAGGTTAGACAGAGGACGCTTTGAACTGTTTGGTGCTCAGTTGTTGGGGTTTTTTTGTTGTTTTTTTTTTCCTCCTGCCTTTAATGGGAATTGCATTCCACGCGTGGAGCAGCTGGTAATTCTCCTCCTGGTTGCTGCTGCGTCACCTCCGAGCAGATCTTGTGAGACTCCTCTTTTCACTGGCTGTACAGAGAACTTGAGCAGAACAGCCTTGGGTCTGCTTCTGCTGCAACCCTGCTGATCAGAGGAGACGTTTCTGAGAAGGTGTTAGATACCTGCCTGGGGTGAGGACACAGAGAACAGACCTTGAGAGAAGCATCCCCATCCTGTTAGATGCTGTCTTCGACCTGGGGATCTGTAAGATCGCAGTCAACACAGCACAGTGTGTTCCTCACTGATGCTTAACAGCAATAAAACACTGAGGTTTTTTTATTAAAAAAAAGGTGCTTTCTTTAGTCAAAATCCTCTAGTCCCAGAGCAGACCCAGACCTGAGCTGGGTGAGGGAAAGGAGTGTTCCCCAAAGAGTTGGGACCAATCTTAGCGATGGTCCCTCCATCCTTGTGAGGGTTCCTCCAGGGAGGGAGAAGGACCTTGTGGCTGTGGGAGAGAAGCTGGATGCTCCAGTCTCAGCTTGCATCCCTTGGCTCTGTAAGAGGAGGATGCTGGGGTTTGATTTGGCTCAGCTCTTCAGGGTAGGTCTGTTTATGGCGTTGCCTTCCCTCGTTACCTGCTCACGCAGGACGAGAGCCAAGTTAGACAGTCTCCACTAACATTGATACTAATAACTTGCCTGTGTTTACCTGCCCCCGGCAATATCCTTGCAAACGAGGTGTCAGCAGGGATGCTGGCACATGTGAGCATCCTGCCTCTGGGTTTTACAGGCCCAATAAAGCGAGGCTGGGGCGTCTGGTCAGGAGGAATCACGCTGGCATCCTGGTGGCTGTAGGGAAGGTCTGTCTCCCGGGCCGGTTTGAGATGACAGTGTCTCATCATTTCCTCCTTCACTTCCTCCTTGAACTTCTCATCTGTAAACCACAGCTCTGGCAGGCTCCTTCAAGGCCAGGCTGGATGGGGCTTTGAGCAACCTGCTCTAGAGGGAGGTGTCCCTGCCTGTGGCAGGAGGGTTGGAACTGGATGATCTTTAAGGTCCCTTTCAACTCAAACCATTCTATGATTCCTCTGGGGAGAAGGCAGCAGTTTTTTACCCAAGCTTCAGTGCAGGGTGTTTTCTGGGAATCACTCTGCTTGACATGCAGAGCTAAGACCAGGAATGATGCCCGTGGGTTTCCCAGTCCCGCTGTGTGGTGTGGCTGCAGAGCTCTGCTTCCTCCAGGAAGGAGCTGGGCCAGACAATCTCTGATCTCCCAGTCCTGCACAGGGCGTAAGCGATGCCCACAGCTCCAAGGAGACTGGGAAGCATCTCTCGGTCAGTAATGCTGCGTCTCTGCCTCGGTGGCCCCAGGTTTTATTTGGAAACTGCCCCTGGACCCTGAGGCTGTTATTGGCTATAGCCTCCGATACGCCTTGACCACTGTGTCTGCAGCGGCAGGACTGGCAGGGCTGTGTGAGAAGGTGACTTGAAGCACTTGGGAGCATCTCATCTCTGTCCTGCATGTTTGTGGTACCACCTGTTGTTACCGAAAGCACCGCTGTGTGATCCATCCCCAGAGTGTGAACGGGCTGGTGGGGAGCCATGCCTCCAGGAGATGTCCTCCTCCTTCCTCTGCCATGGGCGCTGCCTCCAGGGTTTGCAGATGCTCTGGGTCAGAAGGTTTTGTCTCTCCTCCTTTTTAATTGCAGCGAGGATAAGTGGTTTTGTGGTTGAGCACAAGCACAGGAAGCCCATGAGCTCTTCTTCCCCCCCAGCTTTTCCAAATGGATGTCCATCCTAACCCCAGGACAGAGCTTATAGCCCCATCTCCCCGTGACAATGAGCTGCTGGCAGCCAGGCTGTATTAAGGACCAACTGGCTCTGCTGCTGAGCGTTTGATTGTTGTTGTTGTCATTTTGATTACCTTTTTTATAGGCTAGCAGAAGGATTTTAATCTGGACAGTGAAGTAGAAAATGGGAGAAGCTTGGCCCGGAGCTTTCTGAGGAGGGCGCTGGGGCTGGTGGTTCCTTGTCCGCGTTCCTGGGAGGTGATTTTGATGCTTTTTACTCCAAACTAGGAGTGTCAGGGAGAGCCTCGCGGGACTGCAGCTGCCCCTTGTGTTATCCATGGCCCAGCTGGTGCCCAAACAGACAGCAAAGTTTAACCCCAACCTCACAGCTGCCTGGAGCTGGTCGCTGGCTCAAAGCACTGACCTGAGCAGGCAGAGGAAGGGGCAGCGAGGTCCCAGGGCCAGGCTGCAGCTTTCCCTCCCGGTTTTTGTGACACAGGATGGACAAAGTCATCCGACACGTTCCTGCCAGCAGCTATGAATTGTCATTCACCAAAAGTGCCAAGGTGACAGCTGTGGAGACCATGGGCGGTGGTTTCGCTTGCAGATGAGGAGCAGCATAGATCCCAGCTCTGCAATCCTCTCCAGATGAAAACACAGACAATGTGAACAGTCGTGGTGGTTCAGGGAGCCACCATTGACGTGCCGGGCTTTGCCACCTCTCCTCCAAGCCTCAGCCACTGCCCAGCAGCGGGTTCAACCTGCCACAAAATCACAGAATCAGAGAATTGTTAGAGTTGGAAGGGACCTTAGAGATCATCAAGTTCCAACCCCTTTGCCATGGGCAGGGACACCTCCACTAGAACATGTTGCTCAAAGCCCCATCAAACCTGTCCTTGAACACTTCCAGGGATGGGGCATCCACAACTTGGATGTGGCCCAACAACTTGGGCAACCAATTCCAGTTAAAAGCCATTACCCCTTGTCCTGTCACTACACTTTCCAACAAAGAGTCCCTCCCCAGCTCTCCTGTAGGCTCCCTTCAGGTATTGGAAGGCTGCTATAAGGTCTCCAGGCTGAACAACCCCAGCTCTCTCAGCCTGTCCTCACAGGAGAGGTGCTCTGTCATCTGATCATCTTCATGGCCCTCCACTGGACCCATTCCAACAGGTCCATGTCCTTCCTGTATTGAGGACTCCAAAGCTGGACACAGTACTTCAGGCGGGGTCTCATGAGTGCAGAACAGAAGGGTAAGTTGTAGGGGTAAATGGTTTTGTTTCAGTCCCCCTTGGTGAATGCAAAATGGTGGATCTGTTTACTTCAGGAGCACAGATGGGGCAGATAGTTTGTGCCAACGGAGGGGATGGGGAGCAGGGCTACATCTCAGGGCACTTGGCCAGCCCCAACAGGACTGGAGTGGGGAGGTGTCTTTCCCCATTTGAAGCTCTCTGTGCCACCACCTTGCTTGGGATGTATTTCTGGAGAGCTGTTGCAGTGGGGGTGTGAGGTGGCCCAGGGCTGTCACACATGGCCTCTGTCACTCACCTTGACGTACCCACACACCCCTGACCCCTGCGACAGCTCCAGATGCTTAACAGGGAGCCGGTTGGTTGTTTCAACCTGATCCCATTGGTCCATCATAGAATCATAGAATCATCTAGGTTGTAAGGGACCTTCAAGATCATCTTGTCCAACCATCAACCTAACTCTGACAAAAAAAAACATCACTAAACCATGTCCCCCAGCACCATGTCAACCCATCTTTTGAACACCTCCAGGGATGGTGCCTCAACTGCTTCCCTGGGCAGCCCATTCTAATGCTTGATAACCCTTTCAGTGTAAAAATTTTTCCTAATATCCAACCTGAACCTCCCCTGGCACAACTCAAGGACATTTCCTCTAGTCCTCTAGTCTCTCCTGACTTGGGAGAAGAGACTGACCCCCACCTCTCTATAACCCCGTTTCAGATAGTTGTAGAGAGCGAGAAGGTCTCCCGTCAGTCTCCTTTTCTCCAGGCTGAACACCCACAGCTCTCTCAGCCTCTCCTCATAAGACTTGTGACCCCTCTCCAGCTCTAGACCCCTCACCAGCTTCCTTGCCCTTCTCTGGACCCGAGATCATGGTCTGTAAAGCCCACGGGCATCAGACCTTGGGCATCCTGCTGCAGAAGAGATGCAAGGGGCCAGGTGACAAAAGCGGTGGCCAGTGCCCCTCGGCTATGGGGTGCCCAGAGAGGTAATGGAGGGGAGGGCTCCCACACTCTGGGGGCTCTGGGTGCCCTGGCATATAAGGGATGGTGCAGCCCCATGGTGGTGTGGGTTGCAGGGCGCCGTGCGGTAGCGTGTTGCAGTTAATGCTGTGTGACAGTTTGACAGGTCCTCCCGGGACAGCCAGAGCTGACATGCCATCTTCAGAGCTGTCACTCTTTGGCTTCCGCACTACAGTGTTTATAGCAAACAGTTGGCGTGGGTTACTCTTCCCCTCAGCATTTAAGGAGTGAGAAGGGCTGGGGTTTTATTGCCATGTCCTCGGGAAGATGCTCAGCCCTGCATTAATACAGCGCTGGGCTGTATCCTCCAGGGATGGAGCTGGCTGAGGAGAGGCGTTTAACATCTCCCTGGGCTGAGGAGCATCTCCCTTAGAAGATTCAGGGCTCTGGCAGGAGGAGAGCATTGCCCCTGGCCAGCCCCAGCGAGGGGTTTTGTACCCATTTGGGTGAGCCGTGGCTGCTCACGGTGCCCTGGTTGGGGAGTATGTGGGGATGGCATCCACTCCTTGGGGCTGGGATAGCCACTGACCCACACCAGGTTTAGGGAGCTGCTTTAGGAAGGAAGAGGCTAGAGATGCTCACGTGGGGCTTACCCAGAGAAGGGCCTTAAGGCAACTCCAGCCCAGCCCCAATTAACCCTGGAGCTGGATGTAGAGCTGCCCATGTAAAACACAGGAGCAGAAGGACATATCACTGCCTCCCCCAGCCCCCTGAACTCAACCCAGTGCAGTGGTCCTGTGCAGACCACTGTCCCCCCAGCAGGAGTTCATGGACACCCCCCACAGTGGGGGGATGCTTGCAGTCCCATGCCTTCCATTCCTCCGCTCTGCCGGGTGCTCTTGATGCTTTTCAAGAGGGGTGAGGCTCCCGGTGCTCAAACCCTTTCGCTCTCGGAGAGAAACAAACCGGGAACATGCGGGGCAAAGCGGGATTACCGGCGTGTCTGGAGAGGCAGAGAGCTGGAACAAGACAGGCTCTGACAGCTCTGCTTTCAGGAGATCTGCAAGAGACCAAGCAACGTGTCAGCCACGCACAGCTCGTCCTGCAGAGCATCAATCCCTGTTTTGCTCGGCTGCCTTTCGGCACACACACCCTGTCTGCCTCTCAGGAGCTGCCTGGCTCTACCTGTCCTGGCCATGAAATGTGTTTGGGGTGGGCTCTGGGGGGGGACAGCCATGGACTGCTGCCCCCTTGGGACGGTGGCTGAGCGATGGGGACACACCGGTGCCAGTGGTGGGGCTGGGAAGCTGCATTTGTTTCCAGGCTGAATCGTGCTGAGGTTTGTGCCTTGTTCCTCATGAAGAGGTCAGTTACGATATTTGCTGGGCAGAAATCAGCTCATCATCCACCTCTCCTCTGTCTATCTGTCCATCCCTCCCAGCTCCTTCACGTAGCAGCTGAGTAGCATCTGTAGGGAGAAAGAAGTATCTGTCTGGGAGATTTGGGTTGCTCTGCAGGGCTGTAAGGTCAGGAAAGCAAAAGCCAGTGCTTGCTATGCCGAGCACGGAGCCCGTGAGCTGGGAAGCAGGTATTTAGCTGCAGCTGCGCAGGCTGGCTTTGCAGTAGGGAGGGGGCTTCTATTCGTGGGAGGGGGGACATGATGCTGCCAGAGCCAGAAGGGGATGGCAGGTGAGCTGGGGAGATGGAGACATGCTGACCTCCCTGGGTGGGACTTGCTGTCCCCCATGCTGGCCAGCCAGGCGGTCAGAGCTGCAGGGGGGAGACAGGGCACCCACCCTGCTCTATCCCCCCCTCCCCGAGTTGCCTTCTCTCAGCTGCTCTGCACCCAGGTTATTTTAGCTTTGATTCCGCTGTGAAATTGCCTTGGCTGAAACTCTGTCTCTATTGTTTTCAGTCCGCAGGAGCATCATTGAACATGTCAAAAAGATAAATTGGAGAAAAGGAGGGGGGTGGGGGGGGGAATCAGAGGAGAGCAATGCGGTTGGTGGGGAGAGCTGTGCTGGTTGTGGTCTCCCAGGGCAGCTGCCTGCGTCAAGCATACGTTCCCTTCCCAGAGGCAGCTCCTTGCCCTGCTGCCCAGCTCCATCCCTGCAGCCCTGTCCCCAGCAGGATGTCCCTTTTCTGCTGGAGAGGTTTTTCCCCTCGGGAAAGCTTGTTTAGGCTTAGTGTCTGCCTGCGAGGCTGGTCTGGCAGTGCTGGGAGCACCGCCTCCGAGACCTGCTCTCTGTGCCTGCCCTGGCTGGGGCTAAGATGCTGGGTCCAGCACGGTGGATGGCAAGCTAAAGCCCCTGCAGATCGGCTGGGAGCACCAGAGCAGGGCTCTGGAGATGAACAGGTAGGAGGGAGAGAGACAAACCCAAGCAGGACAGTCAGTGAGAAGGGTCCTGAGCCCTGGGCTCAGAGACGACCTGTTTGTGTCCCCAGGGGTTTCACTCGCTGGTGGGGTTGTGCATGTCTTGGGGTACAATGTGCTGAAATGCCTGGTCTAGGGTCCATGGAGCTGGGGAGTCTGCATGGGTTGGCTCAGGCTCCAGCCCAGGTTCTCCAAGGAGTTCAGGGTGCCCGTCCCAGTGGTTCAAAGAGGGTTCAGGCTTCTGCTTCCCTGGAAGGATAAGACTTGGGGATGAGGTTTAGGGGTTTTGTGTCCATTTGGGATTATCAGTTGGTGCTGGAAGGCATGGCTCCTGGAGCCAGCACTGGGGATGAACAACACAGGGCATGATGTTGTCCCAATGCCTTCACCATTGCTAAGGCCATCAGTGTCCTCCAGGACACAGCTATCAGGGGAACCCCTGCCCTGAGGGCTCATTAACTGGCAGGCAGAGAAAGACCATGCTCCCAGGGGTATTGGGGGGGTTAAATCCCACCAAGGCACTGGGACCCCTGTTTTGGCTCTGGACAAAGTGCTGGCAGTGAGATATCAGAGGTTGAAGAGGCGGTTGTTGTGGCTGCTGGGGACGCGGGGGCAAATGAATAGCCTATTAAATAAAATGTCAGCCAGAAACAGATGAGAACTGGCATTGCTTTTTCAGCTCGCATTTTTACAGAATGAATCTCCTTGTGCACGGTTGATTTGCATATTCAAAATAGGCCTCAACGGAGGGGCTCTCCTCCTGAACCCGCTGACACCGAGGGCTAAATTGTGTAAATTTGGTTATCCAAACACTCCTCTAAGTTACTGGAATGATCTAATGACATAATCTGTTGCCGGAGGAGACGGATTTTCAGAGCCTGAGCCCCTTTGTTTCTGGAAACGACGTCAACTCACGCGTGAGGGATGAAGCGAGGAATTGCCGGCGAGAGATGAGCTGGGTCCGGTGCTGGGGCAGGTGAAACCATTCCAGTTGCCTTTCACACCAGAAAATGGGGAAGAATTGATGTGTGTGAAAACTTCAGGTGGCAAATACTGAGTGGGTCCCATTAAATGAAGCTGGTTTCAACCAGAAACTGATTTGCACGGGCTGATTGAGCTAATTACTACAGCACGCGCTCGGAAAGCCACCAGATTCCTACGTGGAGCAGGAGTGCTGAGGTTTGCTGCCATGAAGCTCGGTGTGTGAAGCTTGACAGTGTCACGGTGCCTCCAGCAGCAGCCACTCCAGCATCTCCCTTGGGAGCCGTGCGAGGGAACATGGCCAGCGTGCCGGCTCCAGATGAGGCAAACTCATCACATTGATAATTGATAGGTCGTTTAGTTCTGGGTTAGAAACCTGTCGGGGTGTTTTTCTGTGTTCCTGATGCTTTCTGAATGCCGTGGTGCAGGGAGAGCCAAGCCAGTGGTGGCGGTGGTGGGGGAGCACCCACACAGCACGTGGGTAACAAGCATCTTGCTCCTGCTTGTAATTTGGTCCCATCTGGTACACTGGGGACCAAAACGCTGTGCTGGCACCTCTGCTCCTTCTTCTGCCACAGCTGGGAGCCCAGGCAGAGCGCAGGGTCTGTGTGCCAGTGGGCAATCTGGTGGGTGACTAGCAGGGATTTGTGGGCAGGCTTTTGGGTGGCATTTTGAATTGGTGGAAGGGAGGTCCTTGGGGCACGTGTGTGTGCATCCCACGGGGGACGCCGGGAGCCTGCATCCCACAGGGGGACCACGTGTGTGCACATCCCACAGGGGGACCACATGTGCTTGCATCCCACGGAGTAGCATGTTTGCCTGCATTCCACGGGGACCCTAGAGCATGCGTGTCACATCGTGTCACCGCAGGAGCAGCTCCGTGTCCCCCTGCTTCCCCAGGCAAGAGCCTTCAGGTGACTCGTGGGCGAGGAGGCGTGTGGCTGCTGAGACGCGCCTGTCTCCTGTCGACAAACAAGAGACGCCGTCTCCCGAGGCTGCCGTTCGGTGCGACGTCTGTACACACACACACACACACACGTGTGGAAAACAGAGTTTGCATGGGTGGCTCTGCCTCTAAATATAGGCCTGGCTACCTGGGAAGCGAGCTGGACTCACAAGCCCCCTCGCAGAGTTCCCCCCCACCCTGGCCCCGCATCCCGGGAGCGCCCTGGCACCCGCAGCACGGCTCAGAGAGGTTATAAAGAGATAAAGAAGTAAAAATTAAGCCTCTGCTAGAAATGCTGGCAGCCCGAGGCTGAACGCATCGCGCTCAAAGGCTCCTCCTGCTCCTTTGCTTTTTTTTCCTGTTTTTTAATAGTTTTGCCTTTATCTGGCATCAGCTCAAGAGGTTTACTGAGCCTCGGAGCATGGAAAGGGCTGCTGGAAAAGGCAGGGGTGGAGGGGAACCCAGTGATGCTGTTTTTCACCTCCCATAAGTGGGTTCCTGTGTAGGGTCGAGGCTGGTGACAGTGTCGGGGGCTTGGTGGGACAGTTCCCACTGTCCATGCAGGCAAACCTATGGCCCATCTCTGCCATGGGGACCTCCTTGGTTGGCTTGGGGGGGACTTTCTCGCCAATGCTGTGCTGCCAGAAATGGTCTGAGCCTGGCAACCTCTATATGAAGGCGAGCTCTCACCATAGACAGGCTGGCAGAGCTCAACTGTGGGTCACTGCACCACACTGGGAGGTGCTGGGTGAGTTCAGTGGGTCTGACCCACACTCCTTCTGCAGCCGGGGGCTGTCACGCAGCCGTCTGGGCTGGGGATGTTGCTGTCACTTCTGTGGTCCTGCATCCTCCATTGGCATCCCTTCCCCCAGGCCCCTTCCCTGCTCCGCGCTGCGCTGGGTGGAGATAGCAGTCCTGAAAACCTCCAGCAAGTCATCAGCTGAGCAAATTGCTCTCTGTAAATCCAGAGTGAAAGTCCTGGCATTCGTGAGGACCCAGAGGAAAGTACTTGATTGGATTTTCAAGCCTCTTTCTGTGGCGCTAGGAGAAAGGAGCTGACAGCCTCCCTGAATCTTCCTCACTGCCGCCTGGGAGGGGATGCAGGCTATGCCCTCTCGCTAATGGGATGTAAAGGATCCATAACTCACCCCCCTTTATTTAACTCCCCTCTGGACTTTGTATGCAGCAGTACGTTTCTCCTCCTGCAAATTCTTCAGAGCAAGGTGGGCAGCTATGGGTCCCATACCTGGTGCCTGGGCAGGCATAGAGGGAGCTGTGTTCCTGTTGTCTTCCTGCTGGAGAAGAGCAGCCAGATTCTGTCCCCAAAGCTGGGGACACACTGTGTGCATGTGGGGTCTCTTGCAAGAAAGGCTCAGTTTGGGTTCAAGCTGACCGTGGCAGCATGAGAGGGGCAGGAGCACCTGGGGCTGGCACCCATCACCCGGTGAAAGCCCCCTCCTCCCCATGGGGCCAAGAGTGGTTTGTCTCCAGTACCACCAAAAAGCAAAGTTAATGCAACATGAAGGTCTCCCTGGTTAAAATTGGGCAACGCAGGAGCTGAGTGATTCAACCAGCAGCAGTAGCAGGGAGCAGCCGGGCTGTGGTGGGGAACTGGTGTCTCTCTGAGCCCCCATCTGAAGTGTCACACAAATAAGGGAGAAAAGTGCTGCAAAATTTATTCCATCGCTCCTTATCTCTGATTAATCCTCTTATGTGTTCATCTCATTTTAGCCCGACGTTGACTGTCTGTTTACTGTATTCCTATAGTCCTCACAGAGATAAAAACCCCTCCGAGTCTGTAACGTCATCCCCAGCCCTGTCCTGGCTGGGTGAGGGGGACTCCTGCCCGCTGGCACCGGTGGAGCACTGCCGAGGAGAGGTCCAAGGTAACGTGCCCATGGTCACCAGCCAATGGTAGCAGAGGAGGGACTGGAAACCAGTTCCTCCCAGGCTCTAGATTAGTGCCCAGCCACTTGGGCATTCCCAAAGGGAAAGAAAAATACCCTAAAAGAGGTGTCCCACGATGTAGCTTTGCAGCCCACGCTTGGAGCATGTGCTGAATGTGCTAGAGAGGAGATGGGCTTTCCTCTCGCCATTCCTCCCTCATTGCAGGCGGATTTTGGGATTCCCTGCCAGGGAAACGCTGCCTGTCCTCTGGCCCAGGCTCTCTAGCTCAGCTCAGTTTTGCTTGCAGCCCTGGGGCAGCATCTTCCCTGCCTGCTGCTGGTGAGGCAGCAGCACAAGTCTTCCGTGCCTGATATTATTGCTAAAGGATTTTGCTTTCATCCTCTCCTCAGCAAGGTGCTTCTCCAGCTTGGGAGGACAAAAAATCCCTTAAACAACCAAAAATCATAGGGAAAATTGGCAGAGAAAATGGTGGGAGCTGCCCCCAGGTAAAAATAATTTGCATTTATAGGAGAACAGTGTCTGTAACAGTATGGAAACCTGCTGTCTTTGTGGGGGAGCTTCAGACCAGTTGCACAGCACCCCAGTGCTGTGTGTGCAGACACCTTAGAGGTCTTCATCATCTCACCTTTGCTCCCACAGGTACCCGATGCCCCGCGGCGCCACTGCCGACCACCTGCCCTGGAGCCCTGCTGCCTCCTGAAGGCTCCCGGTGTCACCCCGGGGCACCTGCAGACAGGGTCCCATCTCTGCCACGCTCACACACACCTCAAGGAGCCCTCACCAGTGGCCTGACACACACAGGTGGGTACACGTCCCGATGGCATGCTGGAGATCTGGAGTCACGTCCTCTCTCCCGCTGCTCATCCCCATCAGGCTCCTCTCGGTGTAAATTCTCCCAGGTTTTGGCAAGCTATAGAGTGGGAATTTTGGAGACCCCTGGCTTTAGTGGCTGGAAATTGCCTTTCAAACCCAGCTGAATTTACAGCCTCCCCAGCAGCTTGTGGCAGTGAGCTTCAGGGATTAATGGGCTCTTGGGTGGCAAAGTCCTGCCTTTTTCACAGGTTAAACCTCCTTCCACTGGTGCTCTCCAGTTCTCATGTGGTGCCATCTCCCTGCCCCATGTCAGGCTGGTTTTAGGGGCCCCATCATGGTTCCTCACCTTCTTCTCTCCAGGATGGAGAGCCCAATACTTAGATGGGGAAGATGGTGTTTGGGAGTCTTCGCCTGTGGATGGTGTGGTGCAGGCTGGCCTTCGGATTCTCAGTTGTGTTTCTAGCCGTGTCTCATGGGGCTTGTTTCAGGACAGTCTCTGTTTCTTCTGCAAGGGCGTTGTAACCAGGTGATCTTTAAGGTTGCTTCTAACCTAAACCATTCCATGATTCTGTTGACCTGAGCATGTCTGGTGGTTGGGGTGGAGGGTTCTTTGTTAGCCACGCTAACAAGATTTTCTGTTATGTTATCATTTTCTGTATTTTCTGTTAATGAGCAGCATTAATTTGGGAATGGCCCCTCTTGCCCTCTAAGATGCAGCTCTGAGTGCCAGGCCGTTCTCACTCCCCTCCAGTGGAGGCTGAGCCCCTCTCCATCCCTCTCTGCCCCCCCGGGGTGTCACAAATCCTGCATTTCCACCTGAGCCCCATCCCTCCCTGCCCCTCTGGCCATGTTTATCTCTAGCTGAGATGCTGGGACTATTTAAAAGGCTGTGGTCTGAGCAGCAGAGAGTCTGCGGCTGCTGCCCGGAGCCAGGCTGCGGCTCCTGCTTCATTATTTACAGCTGCCTTTGGCCACTCGCTGGCTTCTGGAGCAGCTCAGCTCTGGCTGTGTTGGTTGGGGGTGGGGGGGAGACATGCTGCTCGCCATCTGCTTGTTCCACGCTGAAAGCCCACGGTGTTTTTGCCCTCAGACAGTTGCCATCTGGCACCCAACCTCTGGACTGGTGGCATACCTGGCGTACCTGCGCCAAAGCTAAAGCTAACCCTTGCTACCCTTTTTGAAGAGCTCGGTTGATTTTTAAATTGTTTCCTAATGTCAACAGCAAATCTGAGATGGAGCACGGGGGGTAAAGTCCCGGGCCATATGGCAGAGCCGTACACAGGCTGCAGTTCTCTAGGCTGGGTCCATGAAGGACTTCAGCTGTGAAGGCATGGGTCATTCTACTGCCTTTTAATGTTGGTCTCAGCCAGGCTGGCACTCCTCAGTTCAGCCCTTCTCACTTCAGCCAGCCCTGAACTGCTGCCAAAGCAAGGACAGCCGTTACCAGGCCATCAAACACCACCTCCCTGTGCATGGCATGTCTGAGCAGCTTCGTGGTGGGCTGGAAGTACAGCATCTGTTTGCCCTTGCTGGGGGACGCCTGACACGTTAACATGGTCCAAATGGCATCTTCCAAGGTGACCAGGCCCTTGCTGGGTGCAGATGTGCAGGGCTGGTGGAGCAGAGATGCACGTCACGGAGGATCCCAAGCCAGCCAGCTCTGCCTCCTCCACTTCTGTCCCTGCCGTTGGTCTTCGCTTGCCCTGGAAGCCCTAGGGGGGGGCTCCATCTGAGATGGAGACCAGCGTGCGAGGCTGGAACTGCCATATGCTCCTTATAAAAACAGTTCTTGGCCCATTCCCCGGCGTTTCCTGCCGCTGCCACACGTGCTCAGGATCCCACATGCCTCACAAGCCGTTCACCAACTGCAGCCCGGCAGATGGAGGAGCCAAGCATGGTGCTGCAGCAGGAGAGACAGGAATCCACAGGCTCTGTTTGTTCTCGAGGTGTTCACGGCAACAGAGGAAGGGGGAGGAGAGCTGGCACCCACCTCTGCAGCGCCGTCTATGCAAAGTGCCCCTCTGCAAAAGGCTCGAGGCCTTTCCGAGCCCACTCCCCATCCTGGGGCTCAGGCTGAAGCCCTTCAGCTGCAGGAAGCATTTTCCCCTTGGTGCCGTCCTGTTTAAAGACAGTTGGAAATGGTGGGAATGCTCCTGGATAGATGGAAACCATTGCCCCTCCCAGGCAGGTGGTACTGGTTTGTTCTGAGGACTTTTCCTATTAGCAGAGATGGTCAGTCAGCCCTAAAAGCAGGGAGAAAGACAGTCCTCAGAAGGAGCAGAGGTTTGTTGCAGTAGGAAATTTAAAATAAATGTACGTGTCAGCTTTTGGAGTAACTCTTGCTCTGATTTTTTGTCTGGGGGAGAACAAGGGGCACTGGATTCAGCCTTGGGGGAGCTAAAGGTGCTCAGGAAGCTGAAGGCACGTCCCTTGGCAGCATATTGTGATGAGGAGTGACCAGACAGAGCTGATGTCTCTTTTATCTTGGGTGGCAGAGTGTGACCGGATTGGTGTCTGAGCTCTAAGCATGGAAGATAAGTGTCCAGGCCTCAGGAGAGGGGATATCTTCATGATGTGTTGAGACACCGTGAAGAGCCCGGTGAGAAGAGAGACATCCTCCCACAGGGACATATCCATGGTGGGCTCCTGCTGCTGGGTAGGCACAGGGGGAGGGCTCTCCTGGGGAGTCCTCCTTGTGCTGAGTCCATTTTCTAATGACTTTGTGTCTCGCTGGCATTGTGCCATGGTCATCCCCAGGGAGGCAACTGAGCCTCTCGGGCTGGTGGCAGACAGGAGGCAGGGTGGGGACATGGACATGAACTGCGGTGGGATGGGGTCAGCAATGGTCTGTGCCCACCGAGGCTGGAGGGGGTGGTGGGTGTTTTCTAAGCATCTGGGCCAAGGGTAGGGCTGGGTTTGGGGTTGGGTGCTGCTGAGGGGGCAGAGCTGCTGAGCTCCAGACGTTGTTTGATGCCCCAGTTCCCTGCTGTTAAGATCAAGGCTGAGATTAGCAGCTGGGTGCGCTTCTCTTCCCAGGAATGAGAAAACAAAACACAAAAAACAGGCTTCAGGAAAGCGATGGCTCCTGCCGTCCTGAGGTGCAGCCAAGCTGTAACTACCGGCGTTAGGGAGAGCGTTACCTGCTGCTGCTTCTCTCCGACCCCTTGCTCTGGTCCGGGGCGAGCACGTGTTGTGCCCCGAGCCCCGCGTGGGAGAGCTGCTGAGGGAAAGGCACCCAGAGCCACAGCCTGGGGAAAGCACGTCCTACCTGCTGCTGAGCACATTACTGCTTCTCCAGGAGTGGATAAGTCCTGCTTACGAGGACGCTGGTCCTCTTTTATTTAATTTCCTGGTAATGCTTCTGCAGCACCAAGTCTTATCAGGAGAGGAACAGCTTAAGAGCCTGGTAAAAGAGTTTTATTGTCAGTATCCAGCTCTTTATTCCCCTCTTCCCTTTGAGGCTGGACAGCAGACTGGTTGTGGCTGAAATGAGGTGTGCTTTCTTTTCCTTTTTTTCTATTTAAGCTTCAAAGATTTCCCTTGCTAACCTTTTCTGATGGTGATTTAGCTGTGTGAGAGGCTGCTGTTCCTGGGCAGTCATCAGAGGGTCGTGGCTCAGCCACAGGAGACCTCTGTGTGGGGAGGAGCAGGGGCGAGACCCGCTCCCAAATTGCACACAAAAGGACAGATCTGGGGACACAACAGCTTTAAACTGGGCAGCTGTAATCGGGGACTTGTCATCCACTTGGCTGTGACTTGGTGAGCAAACTCCTGCCTCGGTTTCCCTGGAACAATCACACTGAGCTCAGCCCCATCTCTGAGACATCCCAGTGCTTTGAGCCCCGCCATTCACCCTCGTGTTGATGTGCTTGTGGGGGCTTGTTGGATGGGGGATTGAGTTGCTGTGGGCAGATTTTGGGGGGGATAAAAAGGAGGGTGCTGTCCCCTGGGAAGCCAGCAGCCTGGTGGCCCTGCTGTCTCTTGGCAGGTAGCTCCATCTCTGCAAACAGCCAGCATTGTCCCTGGCCATGGCAGGCATGTATAGACACAGCGCAACGCTCAGTCCCCCTTTTCAGCTGCAGACAATGGCTTTGGATAACGTTCGTTGGAGAAAATTGGTTTGAATCGTGTGATCGCTTTTTGTTGTTGCTGTTGTTCTTTTAAATGCTCATGGGAGTAGCAGAGCAGCTAATGAGGCGGCGCGCTGCCAGCCGCAGGGGAGACGGTCTCGCCTGCGCTTCCCCCACAGCTGCGCTCTCCTGGTGATGGAGCCGGCCCTACACCCCATGCCTGCATCTGCTGGGACTGCTGATGGGTGTGGATGGGCCACTCCTCCAGAGCCAGGAGATGCCTACACCCTTCTGCTTCTCAGCAGTTCCCTTCCCCAGGGCTCACTGTGTTGCTTCTCTAACCATGTGCCGCTGTATGAGGTGGGGGAAAGCCACAGGTACCCATCTGGCTGGGCACCAGGGTAGACCCAGCAGTGGCTCCATTCCATGGAGCCCAGCTCATCCACAGCCAGTGCAGTAGCCCTGACACTGGGTGGTGGTGCCCAGAACTCCTCCTGGCTCCCATGGGGGACAAGGCAGCAGGGACAGGGTCAGACCCTGCTCCCTTAAAGGATGTCAGGATGGGCCACCTGGGGATCAGGGCTGTCTTTCCTGGCAACGATGTGCCTCATGCCCGAAGCTGTGTGTGTGCTGAGCGGCAAGAAGCTCCCGTCCTCTTTCCTCCCATCCCCTCCCCACGTGCTGTCCCTCTTCCCTCTGCAGCGGGTGCCAATGGGCGGTGCTGGGAGCGGGTGTGGGGAGGGGGGGAAAGCAGAAACACAGGCAGATTGCGTTGGGTGGATGATGCGTCAAATCCTACACTGATAAGAGATGGAACAACTGATGTGTTGCCAAAAGGCCTGGAAGGATGTCTTTTTAAGGAGGCTAAATAGTCTGGACAGGAACGAGCAATGAGTTGCACAGAAACAAGGGGCTCGTTCATGGCTTTGTTTTTCTGGTGGCGGCCGTGCACGTCGCCATCGTCTGTGCTGCACTCTGCTGTCCCCATGGCGCTGGGATTGCTCCCCCAGAGCGGGCTTGGAGCCCGGTGCCACGGCTGGCATCTCTCTGGGATGCCAAAGGCAGCTTTGACATGATCTTGCCCTGGGATGTGTCTCCCTGGCTGCCAGCACTTTGAGGAATCCCGGGGCTGGCCATGGCGACTCAGTCAAAGAGCCAGTGGCCACAGCTGATCCCACCTTAATCCCAGGTTCCAGACTGGCTGGACTTGTTTCTGCTTATTTCTGGTATTGTTCAGCTGTGTTACACAGCGTGAAAAAGCCAACCCCTAAGCTTGCTCTTAAACCTCTGCAGAAAGGGCAGAGAGATGGCACTCTGGCCATGCCAGGGCTGCTGTCTCCTCTGAACCTTATGGTGGTGTCCCTCAGGTAATGGCCAGAGTCGAACCACCAGGAGTTTATCCTGCATCTAATTTATCACATCTAATGATTTTATCACACCTAATGAAGTGAGATGCTGGGACAAGGATGGGACAGTGAGATGCTGGGAGAGCCCAGCATGGTTTGGGGGTTATCTCCATGAATGTCCTTCTTGCCCAAGCTGCTGGTGCTGTGGCAAGGATGTGCAATAAGCATCACCACTCTGCAAGGGAGGATGGGGGGGGGGGGGGGGGGGGGGGAGGATGTCACAGGGGACTGTGGATGTCCCAGCAAGCTGCTGGGACCTGCAGTGCCATCACTGATGCAGGAGGCAGGTGGAGTAGACTTGGGGCAAGCGGAGAGGGCTACCATGATGGGGTGCATGACGGGCTGCCCCTCCGCTCTGCAGCGCAGCCATGTGATGCCGGAGGAGCGTGGTGGCGATGATATGGAATGTGGGCAGCTGCCTTCGGACACGCTCCGACAGGTGACGGTCCAGCGCCACCCCCGCTACGGATTCGGCTTCGTGGCCGGCAGCGAGAGGCCGGTGGTGGTGCGCTCGGTGGCAGCAGGTAGGGTGTGCGGTAGGGGGTTCCCAGCAAGCACAGTGGCACCTACCCCTGGTGGGACCCATCCCTGGGCTCATGTCCTCTCCTGTCCCCTCTGGTGGGCCTATGGGTGCTCTTCACAGCCACATACACTGGCAAACACGATAAGGGGGGTACTTGGGACCCTCCTGCTTCCCCCCCGACCCTGCAGCCCAGGATGGCTGGGCTGGCCCTGACCTTCTCTCCCGGCAGGCGGCCCCTCTGAGGATAAACTCCTGCCAGGAGACCAGATCTTGGCCATCAACGATGAGGATGTGAGTGAAGCCCCCAGAGAGAGATTCATCGAGCTCGTCAGGTGAGGACGACACTCGTCCTTCATTGCCTTCAAAGAGGGGGGTCATGCTGGGCTGTTGTGTCCCAGCTTGTGGTGCCTTGGGAGCTCCCCGGTCACTGCTGATGTGGGGAAACCTCAGCCTCAGCAGGGGAAGTGCTTTGAGCAAGTTCCATACCCATTCCCAGATGGCCAAAGGGTGGGCAGCACTGGGAGAGCACTCACAGTTGTGTCACCAAGCACCCCAAGGAGCCCATGAAGGTCCCAGCCACATTGAGCTGGGAAGGGTAGGATGTGCTCTCTCAGAAGCCAAAGGCGCGTGTTGAGGTCCACCACCATCAGGTCTTGTCCACCTTCATTTCTCCTTTCTGTCACAGGAAGGCCAAGGACTTCATCATCCTCACGGTCCTGCACACCCACCAGGTGAGACCAGTGGGGCCACGGCCAGCCCCAGGGGAGTCAGGATGGGGTTAAGATCTCTTTGGGATTCCAAGGTGGGGTCCCTGGAGGCTCAACTGAGGGGCAGACTCAGGCAGCTCAACTGAGGTGACAGACTGATGTCACACCACCCCAAGCCTCTTCCAAGCTGTCAGGACTGAGAGCTGCTGCAGCCCCACAGAGTCAGTTAAGGCAAGCGGCTACCTCCCTGTCCTTGTCGCTAGCCCCTCGCAGGAGGGAGGGAAGGAAAATATCTCCAAACCCATTTGGTTTGCTGCAGGCATCAGGCATGTCTGATGAAGTGATCTGTCATGGCAGAGGTGGCAGGGAGGGATGTGCCATTGTTGTCCCCAGGAAGATGGGAGCGCCAGGCTGCATGCCCCGAGCTGTGCGGCTGATGGTGGTGATGGCGCCTGGTGGTGATGGTGCACCCATGGTGCTGGAGCAGATTGAACCATCAAGCCAGGGGCAGGGGCAGGGCATCATTTCTGCTTCACTGAGCTCTTTGATGTCGGTGAAGGAGATAAGTGTGAGATTCCCTGTGCTCCCCTCCTTTCCAGGAAGGAGCTGCCGCCCCCCAGCACTGCTCCGTCAGGAGTGGGCTGTGTGCCAGGCTCCAAAAGAGTTTTTTTTCCCCCTCCTGTCCCTGGATGGCCGCCAGCCAGGACAGGCTGTTCAGCTGACGCTGGCACCCTCAGACACACAGCTCTGCAGCACGACCGCCTCGCAGACAGACCGTGTTCAGGCAGGGGCTCCCTGGTGCCACTGGAACATCCTGCAGGGCCACCCGGAGTCCTGCCATCTCCCATCTCCCAGCCACCCAGCTCATTCCCATGGCTGCAGACCCACATCCGAGGGGCTCGTCTCCTCCATACAAACCAGTGCCACAGAGCAAGCCTTGGCTCATGTCTGCTGGAGGTCAGGCTGCACAGGGGGCACCGGGCACATGTGCCCACTGGGGTGCAGCCTCCACCGTCACACTGAAGGTGTTGGTGTGACTTCAGGGGCTGCTGCTCGTCCTTCTGGTCCTGCCTGCAGCACTGTATAACCACAGCGCAGGGGATTTTCCTTCCACCCTGCCATTTCATGGCTCGCTTCCCACTCCCCATCATCGTGCTGGCCTCCGAGAGGCTTTCTCTGGACCCCTTGTTTGGCTTTCCCCATGCCACAGCTCTGAGGGCAGGCAGGTGATTTACCCGGTGCTCTCTTTCCAGTCTCCCAAATCTGCTTTCATCAGCGCAGCCAAGAAGGCGAAGCTGAGGTCCAACCCGGCGAAGGTCCGATTTTCAGAGCAGGTGACAGTCGGCGAGACGGATCCAGTAAGTCCTGCCCTGCCTTCCTCCGTGATTCACCCCTTTGAGGCATCCCAGGGCCATGGGGCAGGAGGCAGGTTGAGGCTGCAGGGCTCCTCTCCCCTGATTTGGGCTCTGTGGGTAAGAGCAGCCCTCTGGCCTGGGGAGAACCTCAGGGCAGGTGCCCTTGGGCGCACTCAAAGCATGTGCCAGTGCCAGGGTCCTCCCCTGCCCCTCCATCTGGATGCAGCCCCAGAAATTGTCCTTAGAAACCTAGTTTCCCCTGGGTACCCAAAAGTGACATCCAGGCAGTGCCAGCACCTGCCCTAAAGAACGTCTGTGGCTTCCAACCCAGTGCCAAAGGCTTCTTCACGGGAGCACCCATGTGTGGGGCAGGGTGACCAGGGCACTGCTGTGGGGCAATGGAAGCTTATGCTGCCGTAGCGTTCTACCTCAGTGCCATTATCTCTTAATTGCAGAAAGGTTTTATTAAACAGCATACCAAAAAAAACCCAAATAACCAACCCAAAAACAAAACCTAAAAAACCAAACAACCCTGTAAAGCTCTTCTAGCAAATTCTATTTTTAAGCAAAATGAATTAAGTAATTATCTGATTGAAACGCCTCTTCCTGAATAAAATGAGTCTTCACCCAGCTCCCTGCATGTGCAAGGTTGAGGTGGGCTGGTTGGGGTTAAGGATCAGGAAAGGGGGACCGACTCTGAGCCACCCCCGGCCATCCCCTCCCCTCTGGGACACCAGCTGGGGAGCAGGGATGGGCTGCCAGTGCCCAGTCCAGCACATGCCCCTGGGATGTGCTGGAGGGAGTGGGATGCAGCTGCCGGGAGCTGGGGAGGTGAATGTGTTGGGCAGCTCTGAATTGCTCCAGCTCTGAATTGCTCCAGCTCTGCTCATCTCAGCAGAGACACTGGATTTTCAAGGGAAATGTGCCTCTTAGCACATAAGCCCAGAGAAGCAGAGGATGCCATAACCACTCCATCACTGACACTCGCTCTCTCTCCCCACCCTTCCTCCATCTCTCTGTGTCCCCCCCACCCTCCTCACTGTCCCCGGTGTGCCAGGACATGTTGAAGAAAGAAGCTCTCCTCCTCATTCCCAACGTGCTGAAGGTTTTCCTGGAGAACGGGCAGATCAAATCCTTCACGTTCGATGGCCGAACCACCGTGAAGGTGGGTCCCTCTGCTTTCCCCCCACGTCACCATTGACGCTTCTCTCCTCCCACCCGATCCATTTGTCCTTGTCTCCTGCTCCCTTGCACAAACACCGCAGCGGCGCTTGGCTGGCTGCGAACTGCCACCATGTGATAGATGGCCCCTCCGCCTCCCCGGGGCGACACGCTTTGCAACTGGTGGGGATGGGGTTTATCGCTGTCTTTCTCCCATTCTGAACTTTTCTCCTCGCTGCCAGCCTGCCCTCCAGCTGGGGTGGATGCTCCTGCCAGTCCCCCTGCCAGGGACCAGCTCCCTGCAGCCCCCCCCCCATCCACAAACATCCCAGTGTTACCCGAGGTGCTGGGGTTCTGGTCACTTCCTGCTGCCACTTTGCCTGGCAGAGGCTGGGGACCATCCCATGGACCTTCTCAGCGCTGTGGGTGCCAGGACGGAGGGATGGTCTCAGTGGGCTGCCAGCTCCCATCCTGGGAGGAGGTCACTGCCCCACACCCAAGCCTGTCCATGGCATTTGCAGGACGTGATGGTGACGTTGCAGGACCGCCTGTCCCTGAGGCACATTGAGCACTTTGCCCTGGTCCTGGAGTATTCCAGCCCGGAGCAGAGCCACCGGTTCCTGCTGCTCCAGGACAAGCAGCCACTGGCCCACGTAAGCTGCTGGGTGCGGGAGGACATTGGGGTGGCCATGGCCAGTGGCTGGGGCACAGGGAAGCTCTTCTCCCATCAACAGAGAGCTTGGCTGGGGTGCCATGGGGTGGTGTAGCTTCTCCTTTCTGCTGGCATAGTCCTGTGGGCTCAGGGGTGCAAAGGGTGGCCAAAGAGGGAGATGATCAGGGTTTTACCCATCCCACCCTGAGACCACTGTGGAGATGCTCCGTGCTCCAGCCTGGGTGCCTGCAGACAGTATTCATGAACTTCCTTGGTTTGCCCAGGAGAGAGCTAGGAAGCTGGCACTGCATGGGACCAGGGATAAAATGGGGATCATGGAGGAAGCGTTTACCTTGGTGGCATAAACCCCTGCAACACCAGGCAAAGCTGTCACACCAAGGAGGGCTGGGCTGTTCCCAGGATTAAAGGATTGAGTGGTGCATGGACAAAAATCAATTCCCCCCCCACCCAGGGGAGAGGAGAAGGGAGTCTACTGCCCTGCAGGCAAATATATGTGGCTTCTGGGCTCACCAGTCCCCTCTGCTCCTGCCACAGGTTGTGCAGAGGACACACTACCATGGCATGAGATGCCTCTTCCGTGTGAGCTTCTTCCCCAAGGACCCGGTGGAGCTGCTGCGCCGGGATCCTGCAGCATTTGAGTACCTGTACATCCAGGTAGGGGACTCTCTCCTAGGACCTGGGACCTGATGGTGCTTATAGCCCATACGTCTTCCCAGGATGGGCCTTGTAGAGGCATCCCTCAGGTAGCGGGCGCCCTGTCCTCATGGCTGTCTGAGGACACCTTCTCCTCCCTCCTGCAGAGCCGCAACGATGTGATCAGAGAGCGCTTCGGCACAGACCCCAAGCCAGAGATGCTGCTGGGGCTGGCTGCCCTCCACATCTACATCACCGTCTCAGCCACCCGCCCCAGCCAGAAGGTCTCCCTCAAGAACGTGGAGTGAGTCCTCCTCCCTCTCCCCACTCCACCACGCATCCCTCCTCTGTGTCCCCTCCTGTGCTCACAGCCCCTGCATAACTGGGGTGCTCCCAGTAAGATTTTGGGGTGCTGAATGTGAGATGCCCTGGCTGGTGGCTCACAGGTTTGGCACAGGCTGGTGGCTCACACGCACCCCCTGGTCCCACCATGGGACCATGATAAGACCCCCGCGTGCTGATATCCAGCATCCCTGCCAGAGCTGGCAGAGATATTTGGTGCAAATCCAGGATCGTTTCATTGGGAACTCAGGCTGATTTTGCATCTGGCACCCAAGACAAGGAGAAGGCACTGGGGCTGCATAATCACAGCCCATCACCAAGCCATGCAGCCCTGGCTCAGCTCTCCTGCAGCTCCCAGTGGTCTTAAATCCGTATGGAGTCCATCTGTGCAGGCTGGCCTTGCATGGTGTGAACAGGGAGGAAGAGGGGAAAATGGCCAAAAGGGAGGACCCCAAAAGAGATTTGGGGATTTGCCCAGCATCCCTTAACCTGACATGAAGGTGAGTGGGAGCTAGGCTGGGCTGCAGAGCCTGGCACCGTTTTGTTCCCCAGCCCTGTGCTGGTAGCTGTGACACCAGCTGGGGGTCCCATCCCCCTGGGGACCCAGGCTGGAGGCTGCCACTGCTCCAGCTGTGACACCAAGGAAGTGCTGGTGCGGCTCCAGCTCCTCTGATGGCAAGAAGATGCTCTCAGGCACCATCCCTGGTTGCTGGCCCATCAGCGGGGTCTCTGGCCTGGCGGCTCAGGCAGGTTTTCCTCCCCACAGGAAGGAATGGGGCCTGGAGCCCTTCCTGCCCCCCTCGCTCCTGCAGCTCATCAAAGAGAAGAGCTTTCGGAAATCCCTCTCTCAGCAGCTCAAAGCCCACCAGAACCAGACTGGTGGCACCAAGGTGAGCCCCCACCCACGTAGCCATGGCTCAGGGCTAGTGGGGTGGCTTCAGCCATCTTCTTGTCCTCGGCTACTCAGCAGCTCCTGTTATTGTTGCTTAAGTCCCCTGGGATGGGAGATAAATCCCTGCCATGCAGCTGCTCTCTCTCCTGAATCCACTTCCAAGAGCTGATCTGGATTTCGGGGACTGCGGCAAGGATCAGTGGGGTGAGACCAGCCGAGAGCCAGGTCCTCAGCTTGGACAGTTAAACCTGTGTTTGTTGTTATCTCTGCTTCTGGGCTTGGAAAGCTCTGGAGGAGGCTGCTGAGCCACTGCCTCGCTCCCTGCAGCCGTCGGAGCTCCCCAGGGGGAGCTCCCCATCTCGGGATGGGGGGATTATACATCCCATGGAAGGGTTGTACATCAAGCGTCTGGGCTCCTTCCTGGCTGTGCCTCTGCCCTGAGTGACCTCCCAGTGTCTGCCCAGAAGGGCAGAGGAGTGGAGACCCCCTCCACCCCATGTCAAGCCCCTAGTGGGCTGCCCTCTGAGCTGCCCACTTCTGCTTGGGAGCTTCTGAGTTTGTAACAGCCGCTTTCATTTCTTCCCCTTTGTATTGGTGGTGATCACCCGTGTGATGTGTTTTGTCAGGTCTCCACGGCCCAGGCAAAGCTGCAGTACCTGAGGATCCTGAATGAGCTGCCCACCTTTGCTGGAGTCCTTTTCAACACAGTGGGACTGGTACAGTAATTCCAGATGGGCTGGGAGGTCCTTGGCACTGGTCTTGAGTGTGCACTGGAGGGGAGAGCCAGGGGAGATGTGGATCCCACAGAACTCACTTCCCTTGGTCTCTTGCTTTGCCCTGATGGGGGTCCAAGCCCATACCGAAAAGCCTTCAGAGCCTCTAGGTCAGGTCTTCAGCTCTACAGGGTCAGGGTCAGCTCTGGTCATGCCAGCCTTTTGGGCAACAAGATTGATTATCTTCTCGAAGAAGTTGGAGTATTTTCAAACTTATATCCTGGTCCTGCCCTGGCAGCATCCTGCCAACTGTTTCAGAGGAGGGCCACCCATGGCAAAGGCTACCACGTTCCCAGCTTGTCCATGCAGGGAATAGCCTGGCTGGCCTTACCCTCTCTGTCAGTCGTGGTCCAGCCTGACCGCTGTTTGGAAGCTGCCACCACCATGGACCACTCCTCCCTCATCTCCATCAGAGGCATCTCCACCCCTTACCCAAGCCACCTCACTTTCTCCACAGCAGGAAGAAAGCCACCAAGCCAAACAGGAGAAGGGTGGACTTGCTAAGGCTCACCTCTCCATCCTTCTTGCTCCACCTTCCACCCAGGGGTCCCATGTAAGCGTCTCCTCTCTGCCATCCTTCCTTTTACCCCCACCCAAGGTCTTGGCACTTCCCTAGCTTCCCTTGCTTTGCCTCCTGGGTTCCATCTTTTGCAGCCTTTGATCTGCTCTGCTTCCACCGCTCCTCGAGGCTCCTCACCTCACAGCTCAAAGGGCTGTAGGAAATCAGTGAAGGCAGAACCACATGGTGTCTGGTTGGAGCCATGGCTGAGTGCTTGGAGCTTCCTCAGTGGGCAGCATTGGGCAACTCACCTCTGGTGCGGGTGCCCTGACTTTTTTGTTCATCTCTGACACCAAAGCCATGAGTCTGAGACAGCCCAGGAGTTGACCACGTGTAAAAGTATTCCCTTATTCTCTTCTGCACTGGTCTGCCCAGCTCCTGTTCACCTCCAGGTCTGGCTTGAAGCATCCTTCCTGGGCAGACCAGAGCAAGAAAGATCTCTATTTTCCAGCTTTAGTCTTCTTTTCTAAAATGCATTCACTCCCTCCTCTGCTTCCTCCTCTCAGAGGCAATGTCAAATCAGGCAGATCTGTAACATGCTGTTACTTCTCTGTAGTGACACCAACAGGCCTCAATATTTCATGTGGACAGTCAGTTCAGTCCTTTATTTTTAAATAGCCTTGGCATCCCACACACCGTTCCCAGCTCTGCAGAAGGTCATGGCATCAGCTTCACCTGCTGCTCTGCAAAAGCCACCCATGACCCGAAAGCACTATTGAGGAGAAGGATCTGGGAGTCCTGGTGGATAGCAAACTTTCCATGAGCCATGAATGTGCCCTTGTCACCAAGAGGGCCAATGGAACCCTGGGCTGCGTAGGGAAGAGTGTGGCCAGGAGGTCAAGGGAGGTCATTCTCCCCCTCTGCTCTGCACTGGTGAGGCCACAACTGGAATATTGCATCCAGTTCTGGGCCCCCCAGTTCAAGAGAGACAGGGAGCTGCTGGAGAGAGTCCAGCGTAGGGCAACTAAGATGATGGAGGGATTGGAGCATCTTCCTGATGAGGAAAGGCTGAGAGAACTGGGACTCTTTAGCCTGGAGAAGAGAAGGCTGAGGGGAGACCTTATCTATGTTTACAAGTATCTGAAGGGTGGGTTGAAGGAGGATGGGGCAGGACTCTTTTCAGCGGTTTCCAGCAATAGGAAAAGGGGCAAGGGGCACAAGCTGGAATGTGGGAAGTTTCATTCAAATATGAGGAAAAACTTCTTTAAGGTGAGGGTGCCAGAGTCCTGGAACAGGCTGCACAGGGAGGTCATGGAGTCATCTTCTCTGGAGATCTTCAAACCCCACCTGGATGCTCCTGAGTGATGTGCTCTGGGCAATCCTGCTTTGGCAGGGGAGTTGGAACTAGATGATCTCTAGAGGTCCCTTCCAACTCTGACAATTCTGTGATTCCATGACCTAGCTGAGCTGCTGACATTGAGACTTGGCTCCATGGAGAGTGTGAGGTCCAGCCCCAGGGTGCTTTTACTCACTCCTGTCCATCTATTTCTCCCCGTGTGCCGGTGCTACCAGGATGAGAAGCAGCCGGCCACCACGCTTCTGGTGGGACCCCGGCATGGCATCAGCCACGTCATTGACCTGAAGACCAACCTCACCACGGTGCTGTCGGAGTTCAGCAAGGTCAGCAAGATCCAGCTCTTCAGGGAGAACCAAGGGGTGGCCCGGGTGGAGACAAGCATCCTGGATGCCAAGGTAGGCATGGGTGCTGTGGGGGTAAGCACTGGGGAGAGGGGCCAGTGCGAAGGCCATGGTGGGGGGTTCAGTGCTTGCCTTTGAGAAGGTTCAGGACAGACTCTCAGGCAGGTAGCTGTGTCCCTGCTCCAGGACACCCTCGGTTTCACTGCCTCCCTATGCTCAGCTCTTCCCCTAAAACCCCTTCCTTGTGCTCCATATTTCAGCTGCAGCCTCACAGATATAATCATGGTGGATTTGTTTAGGATTCTCCTGCTGCCTCCTCTCCTGGGGAACTTTAGCACTTTCTCCTGCCAGGCTCATAATTCCTCCAAATCTGTTTTCCTGCTTCTGCTGTGCCTAGTCCAGGAGCTCTGTTGAGCTGCAGTAACACCCCAGTAACCTCTGCCAGAGCCGCGCTCGTCCTTGTCCCCTCTGCTTCAGCTGTCCCCTCCAACAGCCTCATCTGTCATCTCAATTTTGCCCAATCTGGCCCAAACCACAACCTCTGTGAAGCCCTTTATTTGCATTTGTGATTCAGTGGGTATTTGGACAACTGGAATACCTGTGATATCCCCTCTTCTGCATCCCATTGAGGTTAGTGGTTGCCCAGGTGAAGTCCTGGTGTCCTGCTGTGCCTGTCCCTGCCCTTCAAAACCCTCAAACCTGCCACCAGCCTGGGCAGGTGGAAGCCCTTCTTGCCTAGCCCCTCCATCTGCCTGGGCTGTGCCCAGGGGGTCTTCTTACTGCTTATGGGGCAGGTATAACCAAGGGGCATCATCTACACCATGAGTAACCCTTCTGGTTCCTCCTGGTGCCCATGCCCCTTAGACATGTGTGTATAAATTATAATATTAATACATTAATAACAAGCTGGCCACAACCCTTTGACTGCTGGTGGCTCGCTGGGAGCAGGGCATGTTCCCACTGTCACGTAGCTCTGTGGCCATCTCACCAGCATCAGCTCAGGCCCCAGCATGCAGCCAGCTCACGGTGGGGTGCACGGGCCCCTCTGGTGCCTCCCTGGCATGTGAGAGGGCAGTTGTCCCCTCCCCAGCTGAGACTGGCCGCAGGAGCAGCAGACGTGCTGGAGGCTGAGGTGACGCTGACGTCCATCTGCTATAAATTAGGTGGCAGTTCCCACGCGGCTTCTCCACAGATCCTGCAGCACCGTGCTCTGCAGCAGTAATTAACTCCCTAACACTGCCAGCCCTCTCCTGCGTCCCCCTCCATCCAGCCTCCCCGATTGCTGGAGAAAAGGCAGCTCACGTAGAGCTTCCTGCCAGCACGTCCACACGCTCAGCAGCTTTATCTCCCTGAGAAGCTCCAGGCAGCTGCCTGCATCCACCAAAAGCCCCCCCCGGCCTGAGGTGGGGCGAGCATCCCGTGTTTGTGCATCTCAGCAGGCTCAACAGCCAGCACAGAGGCTGCCCTTATCCTTATTCCTTTAACCTTTATCCGAAGGGCTGGGTTTTCAAGCCAGAATGTCTGCTCCGGAGTGAGGCATATGCTAATCCTTCGCAGGGCAGCAATGGATGAGGCAAGCTAAGAAAAAGCAGGCAAAAAAAAAAAAAGAAAGAGATCATTACCTCGCAGTGCTAATCTGCTTTCTGCAATTATTCTTTGGCGCTGACCGTGTTGCTGGCTAAAGCCCTGGGTGGCAAATAAATCCATTTCCACTGTGAGTGGTAAAACATTAGAGGGTTGCGCTGGAAGTAGGGTCCTGCCTGCCCCTTGGGGAGCTGTGCCCAAATCCATATTGTCCCTGGAAGCCCCTCAGAACCCCATGGATGGCAGAGAGGGTGGGGATGTCCCCCCCCCAGGGTTGTGGCACTGTTGATGCCCAGTGATGCTCTGTGGGATGCTGGAGCCAGGGTGGCTCTGGTGCGTTGCCCAGGTAACGGCAGGGGATGCAGGATGCAGGGGTGATGGCCTGAACCCGTGGGGCAACGGCAGCCCCCTCGCAGCTGCTGTCTGGGTTACTGTGGAAACAACAGATGTTGGGTGACGGGTAAGGGATTTGTGCAGAAAAGCCATTTCGAATTTCAGAGTGCCAGGTTTATCGACGTTGGGTAGCTGATTCTAAGGGTTTTTAAAAAAAAGGGGGGGTCAGGTCATGGGACAACCACCAGCCGGGAGGGCTGTGTACCCCAACCCCACCAGCTCAAACATCCTTATCCGCTGTGTGCCTGCAACCACGGACCAGCTGGGAAGGAGTGGGGGAAGATTTTCAGGTAACAAGCAGACTTGAGGAGATCATATAAGCGTTTGCGTTTAGTTCAGGAGGGAAAGAAACACGTGTTTGTCTTATAAATTATTCACTGGGTAGTTAATTGGTTTGTTCTGGGAGGTTTTCCATCCTCGGCTTCAGTGTCTGTTTAAAACAGCCCATTTGGGATACCAACCCAGGGCTGGTGCCTCTGCTTTGCTTTCTTTAGCTGTTTGCCACTGCAAGGGTGGGGAGAGGGGGCAAACGCTGGCAGGACCCCTCATAGAGGAGCTAAACGACCTCGGGACAGAAGGACAAAAGCTTCCAAGCCTCTGCTACTGGGTCCAAGAAGGATTTTTTAACTCCCTGCAATGTGTAAGGGAGCTGCTGGGAGGAGAGGAGCAGGTCTTGCCTCGACAGCCACAGAGGGAGTGGGGCAGGGTTGCTTAGAAATGCTGAGAAGGTTCACAGCACATGTCTGGGGGCAGGATGGTGCTTCCCCAGCTGTGCGGGCATTTGGCAGGATGGTGGGGTCATTCCCACCCAGCAAAGTCCCATTTCTGCTGGAGCCACCACTTCTCTGCAATTCCTCCTGCACTCCAGACTTGCTGGTATTGGAGCATTGATTCTGGAGCTTGTAGACTTGCTGGGGACAGGCTGGTGGCACATGGTGTCTCCTGGGGCCAGCATCTGAGAACGGGCAATCTGAGCCAGCTGAGGTTTGGGCATCCTCTTCTACCTCCCGGCATCTCAGGAAGGGCAGTGTCAGTATCTCCTGCCCAGTATCTGGGCAAGCCCACAGATGGGATGCAGAGAGGCAGAGGGGTGGCTGCTGGCCATGCTTGCCCAGGTTTGCCCAGTGGAGGAAGCACGGAGAGATCTGCTCAGCTCCATGGGCACCTGGGAGCCAGCTCCTGATGTCCAGCCAGGTGGCTCCACCAGGTCGCAGCCTTGGCTGCGTGGCTCTGCAGCTCCTGCAGAAGCAGAGGTTTTGTTCTTCCTAAAATGGCTGTTTCAGACGGAGCATTTCCCCTTTCTCACTTAGCCACATGCCGCTGGGCTTTTTATGATTAACACTGGCAAAAAAAAAAAAAAAAGAGCTGCCGAAGCCCTCTGAATGGGGATGAAAGAGGAAAGAGGAGCACTGGGAAGGCAGGCAGGTCGCTTGAGCCTGGATGAGCATCTGCAATGTGACACAGGAGACATCCCAGGCCATGCCTTGTCCAGGCTGCGGGGCAGGAGCCCACGGCCACTGGCCGCTGGCCAAGCGCAATTCAATCAAAGGCATTGGGGTAATTGACTTCATGTCTCCCAGCAGGGCCCGCAGCCAAGTGGCGCTTCAGCCGAGATCAAGGTTCGACAGAGGAAAACAAAGGCAAAATTAATTCAGAAAGGTCCCCGGTTGCTGCTATGCCTGGAATCTGGCTATTGATGTCAGTGTCCCGGGGGCCCCGGCATGTTTCCAGCCTGCCAGGGAAATAAAAAGCCACCGTGCCCAGCTGGGGTGCAGCTTCTCCTCTCCCCCTGGAAAGGGACCAAGTTGCTCGCTGGCCATCCCTCCTTCTCACGACTCATAGGATGGGGACCCCTCTGGGCGATGTGACAGGGGACTTCTCTGCCTCCCAGCTTTCCTCACCATAGCCGGTGGCAGTGGGTGCCAGCCCCGAGCCCCGTGGTGCTTCCCCCAGCCAAGCGTGGCAGGGACATGCTGTATGTACATTTGCCAAATTGTAGTCTGAAAATGGTGGGGAGCCCCATCAAAGCGTTGAGGGCAGGCAAGGCCGGTGTTACACCCACTCATGCAAGCAATGGCAGAAACCCAGCAGGTTTCTCCTGCACGAAGAAGGAGGCTTTGCAGTGATGATGGCCCTAAAGGCTGTCGTTCCCTAAGCTGAATTCATCTTTATTTGCATCAAGCCATTCTGAAACGCTGTCATCTTGTGGGAGAGAAGGAGGGATGGAGATTTCCTTTGGCTCCGTACCTGGGGTGGGAGGTGTGGATGCAGTTCCCCCCCCTCGCAGAGCCTTTCGAGCGGGATGGAAAGCAAAGCACGTACCAGCACCGGGTACATACCAACCCCGGTGCTTGCGGGCACTGGGACAGGAGCCAGCCAGAAGCACAGGAGCCAGCCAGAAACACAAGAGTCAGACACCACGTGGAGAGGATGAGTTTCCAAGCCTGCGAAGCCAAATTTGATTTGTGTATTTGAAAGGAAAAACTTTTTTAAAAATTAAAATAAATAAAAATCAACAAACAAGCAGACCTTGGGCAGCCCATCACGCTGTGGGCGTGAGCAGCCCAGCAGTGCTGCAACCTTGGGAGTTCTGAGAACTTCCTTCAACCAGAGGAAGGTGCTAGCAGGCTTTGTTTATTAGAGATCCCCCACAAAAGAGCCCTTTGAGTAGCCGTGGAGGGGATGAAAGCCGGTCGGGGTGGCAGCTGCAGCGTGATGAGAAGGCCTTCCCCAGGACAAAGCAGCACCATGAGGGGCCATCAAAGAGAAGAGGAGACACCCAGGAGTTTGCAGTCTACAGAGGTGCCTCTCCATCTGCTGGGACGTGTTGTGGGACCATGCAGGGACCAAGGAGGACGTTCAGTCAGCAGAGGCAGAGGCTGCTCAGACCTTAAGGAATGAGATGCTGCTGCAGATACCTGCAGGTCTGCTGCTAACGAAGGCAGGAGGCTTATTGATCAACAAATAGGAAATAATGGTCCTAATCACAAGCAGTCCAGTATTGATAGAACTGAGTTAATAATGCTTAAAGGGAAGGAAGGAAAGGTCAATGTACGAGTGAAAAATCGACTGCTGTCTCGTTAGGCCCAGATGCCTGTATTATTAAATATAAACTTGGCAGCACACCGCAAGTAAGCCAGGGAACATAAATTATGTAAATTCATCTCCCACCTTTCTCCTGCAATACATTACAGGAAGCAGGGTAAGACCTAAAGTACATGATAATGGCGGGAGATTAAAATAAAATGCACATAAGCTTAAGGGTTATAATATGCATAGACCAGGTCATAAATTAATTTAAATATGGGGTCTGTTAAGATCCTCTAGCATGACCCTGGCCATTAAAATTGCCTCCAGAAGTTCTTCTATGAAACCTTCACCTTTGTCTGAATACGAGAATATCCTCCAGAAGGACATCAACCTTTGATTTAAAGACAGGGCATAGCAGAAAAAGCACCATATCCTTAATAAGCTAATGGAAAACTCATCTCTCATATCCAATATAAATGTATTTTGTTTTACTTTCTAGAGAGATTGGTTGCCAAGCGGCAAACTCTAAGTGAAAAAATGTCCTTTTCTCATTAGGAATAGAAAATCTAGAAAACCAGTATGAGTGAAAGATCAAAATATCAACAATTTCAGGCTGGTATTATGCATTTAAATGGAGAAAGAGTATTCTTTTTAAAATTTTATTCTTTTCATGTTAGCGTATTACAGGTCAGAGATGTACCTTTACCTGTGCTTCCTGCTGGGAATCTGATGTTTGGCATTTTTAGAGCAGTTAGGATTATCCTAGTAACTTTGCTTCTGTGTAAAACCAGCTTTCATCCTAAAGGTGCTGCTGCCCTGACAAAAATCAGCCAGGCATTTCTGGCTGCCCAGGGAACCAGCTGAGTCACCATCCCTGGAGGTGACCGTGCTTAGAGACATGGTTTTGCCAGTGCTCGGTTGATGGTTGGACTCTATGATCTCAAAGGTCCCTTCCAGCCTAGACAATCCTATGGTTCTGATTCTGCTCTTGCATCCCAGGGAAGCAGAGCCCTCGAGGCCACCGAGGTATGAGCCCCACAGCAAGAACGTGCTGGGGAAGAGGAGGAAGAGGATGGGCTGGTTGGCATTAGACACACCATCATGTGTGTGGCTAATAACATTTTCCCTATTGGTAATTAACATCATCTCCTCATTAACACCTGGGAAAGAGGTACCGTGTTTTGTGGCAGCTTCCAAAAAAATCAGTGCTGACGGGAAGCAGGTCTTAGGGGAACAACACTGAGTCTGCTCCTTCTGTATCCTTCCCTGCCTTCCCACTGCTCACAGAAGTCTCTCTGCTCTATCACACCAGTGGGTTTAGAAAACTGATGAAGATTTACACCCTGTCAGGTTGTTGCCTTTTGGTCAGGTCTGGTTTGAGCAGTGAGTTAAAAAAATGGTAGGGGAGGGAGGGATGTTTCCTGAGCCCCATGGCCCTGGGGACCAGGCCCATGCTGACCACAGTCACAAGACCTCGCTGCTCCCTGAAGGATGTTTCCAAAGGTTGGTCAATATCTGAATGGGTCAATATCTGAAGGGAGCCTACAGGAGAGCTGGAGAGGGACTCTTTGTTAGAAAGTATAGTGACAGGACAAGGGGTAACAGTTTTAAATTAAAGGAGAGGAGATTTAGATTAGACACCAGAAAGAAATTCTTTACAGTGAGGATGCTGAGGCACTGGGACAGGTTGCCCAGGGAAGTCGTGGAAGCCCCATCCCTGGAGGGGTTCAAGGCCAGGCTGGATGGGGCTTTGAGCAACCTGGTCTGGTGGGAGGTGTCCCTGTCCAGCGTAGGGGGGTCGGAAGGGATCTTTAAGGTCCCTTCCAATCCGAACCATTCTATGATTCTATGATCTCATTTGCCTTCCCTGCATGGAATAGGGTAACCAAGATTGCCAGCATCTAAAAATACCATCTCCATTAGCTGCCATCCCTGACACCTCCTCTTCAAAGCCTGATTTCTCAAGGAACCAAGGCTGCTGCAGTCATGCTGCCTCTTTGGCTCTTGACCCCACGAATCGCTTTCAGACCTGTTGGCCACTTTCAGGGAGACGTGGCAGCAGGGTTGGACATCTCAAAAGCAGCTGAGGTGCTGTGATCTAAGCAAAGTTCCCTAGATGAGTGGAAGAGAGAGATTCAGTCTCGTAACCCCACAGGGGAGAGGGTTACAGACAGACCTCTGTTAGTGAGCAGCAGAGAAGCCACCGAGGCCGGGGGAGATGTACAGCCCATGGAGCGTCTTCAGGGGCTGCAGCAGCTTTTTCTCTCATTCTATATCTTTTTTAAACAGCCAATAATACAATCATAGAGCCAGCCCCAGCAGCATGAGCTCCCAGACCATGGGGAGCTGGCTGGAGTGCTGCTGGCAGTGCGGGTGGATGGCTTCAAGCTGCCCCTGAAGTGATTTAATCCTTAATAACAATATTTGAACACTTGACAATTAGAGAAGAACTCTCATGCTGTTTGCTTGCCAGGATGTGACAGTAATCGTTTCTAAGACCCCTCGCTAAGCTGTAATGCTAATCAGTATTAAGATTCCTCTTTTTCAGAGCAGAGCACTACAATTAACCCCAGCGGTGCCACACACTGATTGCTGGAAGCCAGGCTGGAGGCTGGGCTGGCTCAGAGACCTGGCAGGGAGTTTGTGACATTTTGATGCATTGCATGTTTTCTTTATAGGCAAGAAACACCAGTCGGGGTGGTTTGGTCTCAGTCCTGTCTCACTTCAGGAGGACTAACCCAGGGGCTGTTTCTTGCCAGCAAAGACCAACAGTCCCATCTCTGGACGGGTGGGAGCATCCCGGAGCAGAGGTATCTGAACAAAGATGGAAGTAGGGCTGGGTCTCAGGCACCACAGGCTGAACGGGGAGTGCTGACAGGGAGGCAGTGAAGGTCCATGACTCTGTGCCACTCCGCCTTGGTGTCCCTGAGAGCCAGCTGTGAATCTCTGGTGTGTGACTCTCACGTGGTGGAAACTACCCCCCTGGTTTTTCTTTTTGAAAGGGAGCTCTCAACCCGCCTCAGCCTCTTCATTTAATCTTCCAGTAGTGGATACTCATCAGCCATTGCCTCCCTCCCCTTGGCATTTGATTCTTTTCTAGTTGCTAGAACTCAAACCCTTGCTGCTGAATAACAGAGGTGGGGGGGAAATGGGCAAATGACTCTTTATTCAACAGATGGTTTGAAAAACCCAAGAAAGCTTAGCCCTATGTAGAAGGCACTTGTTTTAAGGACACTTCATACAGCAGAACACATGGTTCCCTTTCATCACCTATGTCAAGACTGGAGCTGGGCTAAGTGTCACCCCTCCCTCACCACTGCATGCCTGTCTCCTTCAAGCTATGCGGAGAATCTCTTCTTTCCTTTCTCTCTATCTTGATACTTTCCCTTAGATCTGTGTCATCTCAGGTTAATTTACCATGATGCAGAAAGAGCCTCGTCAAGCAGGCAGGGGCAGAGCCCCTCAGCAGAGCGCTTTGCTTGTCGGGTTATTTCTCTTCCACATCAAGTTATTTCTCTTCTTTTCCCTTCCCACACAGCAGCCAAGGAGGGAACTTCTTTACCCTGGCCCTAGGAGGAATCAGCCCCTGCCAGGGGTTGGGCTGATGTGGCTTGGGGATGACACAGCTCTGCCCAGGGTTGATGGCTTCACACCCAGGTTTATTACATTGTATGGTCCAGAAGGTGATGTGCTCTAAGGCCAGGTCTTCCTTTGCCAGAGTTGGCTTAGTGGCTGAAAAAAAGCAAGTGTTGAACAGAGCACAGAAATGACCAGTGGGTACTAAGAACCTCCTGTGGTTATAAAACAAGAAAACCAAAATAGCTTTTATGCTTTTCACACTGCGTGGGTTTAAGTGGATTTTAACATGGGTTTGGTTTGCCCTGGTTGTGGTAAACAAGTTTTTGTGAATCCTGGGGGGCTGTCAGTGTGCAGAGTTCAAGCAGGACAGGACGGGCAGACCAAGCCATAGCAGAAGCTAAACATCCCCCAGTTGCCCAGGATAAGCCCTTGGTCCTTTAGGCAGGGGTGCTTTGTGCAAGGGGTAGGTGGGGGCTAGAGCTGCCACACAATAATTTACTGAAGGCACTGTTAATTTTTTTCCATCTCGTGGATCCACCTCAAGCAGTTCTGGAGGCTCAGACCATGCATGGATCTTTGAACCAAGCTGTGCTGGTGCAGGCTGCTGGGTCTCAGCAGTGTATGGGACCTCACTGGGAGGGTAAGAGTGTATCCCACCCCAACAGCTTCCCTGGGTGAGCTGACCTTCTCCTCGGGACAAGCCAGGAGTCCGAGTCACAGTGTGTACCACTAGATTGTGCAATGAGGTTGTATGTGGCACACAGATCTTGCCTGATTTTTTTTTTCCTTCTCTTTAAAGAAAATACCTTTTTTAGCGTGCGAATAAACGCTCTCCTAAAAGAGAAGACACCATCTGCTCCTAAGCACAAATTTAATTTTCCGAAGGGTGAGATGTAAATAAGATCCACAGGCTCAGAGTGGTGGCTGGGGGAGCCTGTAATGGGGTTTTGCCCCTTCTGCATCTTGCTGGAAGCAGATGCCTTGGTTTATGGGAGGGCAACGTGGTGCCTGCAATAGAACAGGGGTTCTGGCAGCTGGAGACTCCACAAACTCCCTGAGCTCCCCAAGGCTTGATGGTTAAATTGGTGCTTGCAGGTAGAGCACTGACATGCAGACAACCAACCAGGAGCCAGTTGCGTGGTGGCCCTGCCATGCACAGCCTGTGCCCTGCAGGACTTCACCTCCTTCATCATCCTCAGGGGAGGCAGCAAGCAGGGATTTACAGCTGCAGTGAAGCACTTTCTTGTGCACAGCAATTTCTTGGGTGATCTGGAGCAAGGACACACACCTGGCAGTTTTCCTCCTGCGTGGGTGCTAAAAGTGCCAGCCAGCTCATCAGTTATACCAGTGCCAGGCACCAGCACAAGCCCTTTGGAGCACTGGTCCTGGGCCACAGCGTGGCCCTCATGCACTCTGGCTCTCTTTGCCTTCCAGCCCCTGGTGTTGCTGATGGAGTGGCCCGAAGCCACCAACTTTGCCTGCCTGATCGCAGGCTACTGCCGTCTCCTGGTGGACTCCAAGAAGATGATCTTCTCCAGGGCCCCCAGCCAGCCGCCCCCGCCTCAGATTATCAAGGCAGGTATGTTTCAGCCTCTGCTTTCTGTGCGAGCCCCTTCCCCAGCCTCCCCTCCTCCTCCTCCTCCTCTTCCTCCCCTCTCCACCCAGGGCTCTGCAACATTTGAGAGGAGAGGGGTTTCTCTGGCATCTTCCCTCTCTTCCCATTCCCCCTGCAGAACCAGCAGACACCCCCCCACACACACATTTCAACCAGAAAATGAGAAGCAAGGAGACAAGTCTTCATTTTGGATGAGCTCTGACCTGTAGCATCGGGTTGGGCCCCGAGCACTCACTGCAAGGGTTGTTCTGGCAGCTCCTCAAGCAGATCCAGGAGGTGCCATCTGAACAGACCTGTAAATGCTGCCAAACACTGGGTCCTCACAGAACAGCCTGTGCGTTGCTGCAGGGATGCAGCACACGCTCCTTGGCCGGCATCCCGGCTCCAGAGACCAACGTGAATGTACTCGGGCAGGGACTGTGCTCCTGCTGCCTGTGGCCACTGCTGCCCTTCATCAGTGGGGCTCCGGGCTGCACGGGCAGCTCTGCAAGAGTGGCAGCTCTGCTGGTTTCCAAAATCAGGAAGGAAACTCAGATGTCCCAGCTTTTTCAGGTGCCCAGCCTGATGCAGGGAGCAGAGGGATGGTCTGGGAACAGCAGGAGACCAGAACAGCTGAAGGACAGGTTCTGTCCCACTAGCACCGATGCTCTGTTCCTTGAGGATGGATTGCAGGTGTGAGTCACTCCCAGAGTTAATGATTCTCAAGAGTGATTTCAAACAAGAGCCAACCAGAAGCTCGATGCTGTTGTTCCATGCAGGTGCTCACATCAAGTATATTTTGTATAGGGAAATATAAAATACAGGGTCAGTGGCTGGAGGTGGGCAAAATACCAACCCAGTTGGCTCTGGAAGGTTGTCCCCAGACCTCCTGAGTGACACTGCAGCTCCAGAGACCTGTGACAAGTCTTCAGTTTAGCTGGCATAGTGTCAAAACTGCCTCCTTGGGCTGGAAGCAAGCTGGGGGAGGTGGGAGGAGTGCCGAGAGCTAGCAGGGTCCTTGGGAAAAGACTTGGTGTCTCTGAGGTCCAAGGAAGGCACCCAGACATGGACTTAGCACATGTGGGAGGACACACTCGCAAGAGGCCTCAAGAAAGCATCTGCAGCAACCTCAGTGAACCCAGGGAGAGACCTGGCAGGTGATGTTGGTGTAAGTATATGCGCATGGTTTCCCTTCTTATCTTCACCAGTGCCTCCTATCGACAGCTGTCACTGTGCTCTCTGCTCTGGGTGTCCTACAAGAACACTTTTAGTCACTTTTTGACAGGAGCAGAGGGTGTTTCCAACTTAACCAGCTGTCATCAGAGCGGTCCTTCCAACTGGTTGCCATCAGAGTGGTCATGTCACCCTGAGAGGGGCTAGAGGGACACGTGGCTGTGGGAAGTCAGAGGAACAGGGTAGGAAGGGGAGAGCATCCCAGAACATCCCCAGGGCCTCGGAGGGTGGCTGGGGGCACCCACAGTTACTGGTCACTCAGGGGGTGTCTCAGTCTGTGCGAGTGGTGCTTTTCCACAGGCTAGCAACAGTGGTAACAGCCAGGATTTTTCCTCAGGGAGGTTTTGCTTCTTGGGCATGGTCCAAATCTATGCTTTCCCTTTCCTTGACAGTCTTAAGGAAACAGGGGGCTGGAGTGAGTGGGGGGGGGATTGACCGTGTGGGTAGGACAGTGATGGAGCAATGGATCCGTGGTTTTCATACCAAAGAGCCCCTATCTAGGTGACCTCCTCTACTCTCAGGGGTGCAATGAAAACCCCTCTGACTAGTGGAGTGGAAGAGTTTCCCTGCAGACCCAGACGCTCAGGCATCCTTCAGAAGGAGTGAATTTAGTGTACACTGAGAAAACAAAGTCTGCTCACAGTTCTCGCTAGGGCTGCGGGCTGAGCTCCCAGGCGCTGCACAGATCACAGGAGCAGAGACTGCTGATCATTAGTACATCTCTGCAGGAACGATAAGAAAGTCCCACTGGGATGCATCAAGTTAGTCCAGGCTTTGACTTTCCAGGTTGCAGGCAGGCTGTGCCAGAACCTTAAACGTAAAATTAAATCCTGGCCCGTGTGTTTTGCCTAGAAGAGGAGGAAATCCATCTTCCCTGAGACCCATTAAAACCTCCTGCTGAACCACAAACACTTTTAGAAATGCGTGCTCTGTCTGGATGCTGTCAGTTAGATCCATCTCTCCACATTTCCCTGCGGAGCCATTACGCCGGATCCTTCCCCTCTGCAGGAAAGAGCTATGCCCAGGAACTGCCAGGAGGTGCCCAGGCAATTCACCTCCATGCCCCTTCATCGGATCAGAGAATGGTTTGGATTGGAAGGGACCTTAAAGGTTATCTAGTTCCAACTCCCCTGCCATGGTTAGAGACACCTCCCACTAGACTAGGTTCCTTCCTCTCCCCACTCCCACCAGCGACCACTGTCTACCAAGCAGTTCCATGCCCTTGGTTGCTCTCTTGGCTCTTCTTCAGCACCTTTTCCCCCTAAGCATCCAGCAGCTGGATTATGGATTTTAGGGTTTTGGCCCCATTCAGTGACAGGGTTCGGCATGGGCAGCCAGCAAGGCTGTCCAAGTGGGGCAAGCTGCTGACATGACCCATCAGAGGTAGTGGCAGCCATCAGGAGTGTCTGGCTTTGGGAAAACCTCTGCTTTGGTCCATGCCACCCCACCCCAGGCCAGCCCTGAATGTCCCCAGCTGCGGGTTCACTCACACAGCTGTCATTGCTGAGTGCTGGCATGGCCGTAAACGAGAGCAATATTGTTTTGATTGGGGTTTTAGCACTGCAGGTGATGAACAGTATAACACAAACGTGTGTTTGGGGAGACAAATTGTCCAATTTGTCAAGCTAATGAATTTAATTAGGATTTATTTGATTTAATTTATACTTGGTGAGACGGAGCCTGCGTCCCCCCTGGCAGCCATTCTCAACACAGCTGCACAACTCAACCTGTAATGCAGACAGATGCCCCCTGAGGGCTGGACCGGCCAGAAGTCCCAGCAATATTTCGGCCGCTTGCCTCGCACAAGGGAGCGAGGGGGGGCTGAGCAGGGAAATGCTTAACAGCAGGAGCAGAGGGCTCTTTTAGAGCCAGGCTGATCCGATGGCTCTCAGCCAGGCAGAAACAATGTGTGGATCGTGGGGCAGTGGGGGACAAGGGACTTGACGGGGTGTTCTGTCACCTAATTGTACGAAGAGCGATTGAAGGAGCTGGGACTGTTTAGTTTGAGGAAGAGGAGGCTGAGGGGTGACCTCATCACTCTCTACAACTACTTGAAAGGAAGGTTGATGCTGGTCTCACAAGCAATTAGCGATAGTACAAGAGGGAATGGGCTTCAAGCTGCAACAGGGTAGGTTTAGACTGGACATTAGAAAAGAGTTTTCCACAGAAAGAGTGGTCAGACACTGGAATAGGCTGCCCAGAGAGGTGGTTGAGTCACCATTCTTGGACGAGATTAAGAATCATTTAGATGTGGTGTTGGGGGATATGGTGTAGGGAGGAACTTTGTAGAGTAGGGTAGATGGTTGGACTCAATGATCCCAAGGGTCTTCTCCAACCTAGATGATTGTATGATTCCCTGACTTCTTAAAGTCAGACAAGCTGCATTGGATGTCTCCCCAGAAAGCAATATTGCTCTGTGTTTAGAAGTCTCCCGAGGAAAACTGCTTTTTTTACTCCATTACTGTATAATGGCTGAACTGGGGGACTGAAGCTGAAGATCCTCATTCCTGCGTGCGGCCAGGCTGCTCCCGTTGGTCTATGAATGTGGCTTGTGGCTCAGTGATGTGGCTTCCACATCCCCCTGTCTCAGAGCCCACTGTTCTGCCCAGTTTTCCCCTGGTTCTGCCCAGCTCTGCCTCCCTACTGGGATCACGCTTCCTCTCCCTGCTGCTGCAGGGGACGCAGTACGGACACAAGACACTTTCCCAGGTAGCTGACGTGGATGGAATCCAGCCCAGAGCAATAAGAAAGCTGAGACATTTAGGAAACAGACCTGTCAAGAAAGGTTAAAGGAATTTGCTAAGGTTAGTCTGGAAAAGAGATGGATGGGGAGATGGAGAGGGTGGAACGGGATGATATTTCTTACATCTAAAGGTTGTTTGTAAAAGGGCACTGATGAGTTGTGTTGCTGGTCCGTGGTGTCATTGATCAAATTCCTTGCAAAAACAACAGTTTTAGGGTCAATACTTTCTTATCATAAATGTCATAATATTTAACTTTATAAAATTGATATGATCAAACTCTATAGCACGTAATCATTTTGGAGACAGTGGAGCAAACCACACGAGGTGGCCTGGTCTGTCAGTGTGTCACAGGGCTTTTGCTGGCTGGAGCTCAACTGCTTCTCAATCCTGTCCAGACACCTTCTGGACTCTTTTGGCCTCCATCATCGCTATACCCCAGCCACACCTAATGGCATCACTAAAACACTTTCAACACCTCTTTGTTAAAGGGAATCCAAATTTTATTGATTTAGGAAAAAAAAGGCATGTCTGCTTCTTCAATACTATGCAGGTCATTTTTGGGTTGGCCATCTTCCATGTTCACCATATAAATCTCTGCACGTCCCTCTCCTTTCTGCCTCCTCCAGGTCTTCTCTCCTTATTGTAGTGAGGGATTGATGTCTCAGAGACAAAAGGTCCCTTCTCTTCAAATGTCAGCAGTTTTCCCTTGCTCTTGATGGCAACACGTGTGGTATCCCTCAGGGCTCTTTAAGCCCCTCTGCTCTGGGGAAAGCATTCCACCTGCATCCAGCTCTGGACCCCTCAAAAACAGGATGGACATGGACCTGTTGGAATGGGCCCAGAGGAGGCCACAAAAATGATCAAAAGGAGGGAACACCTCTCTGATGAGGACAGGCTGAGACATTTCAATACTTAACGGGACCTCATAAGAAAGATGGAGACAGACTTTTTAATAGCGCCTATAGCAATAGGCCAAAGGTAATGGTTTTAAAATAGAAGAGGGTAGATTCACACTAGATAGAAGAAAAAATTTTTTTTATGATGAGGGTGGTGAAACACAGGTTGCCTGGAGAGGTTGTAGATTGCCCATCCCTGGAAACAGTCAAGGTCAGGTTGGACAGGGCTCTGAGCAACCTGATCTAGCTGAAGATGTCCCTGTTCATTGCAGGAGGGCTGGAGTAAAGGACCTTTAAAGTTGCTTTCCAAACCAAACCATTCTATGATCTGCAAGTGCAGGACATTTCTTCCAACACTCATTACTGGCAGATAGGCCTGGAGGGTTGCAGAAGATGACTTTCCAAAAGCCCAGCCAGGTGGCCTGGCTTCCCTGTGCTGTGTTCCTTTCTCCTGGGTGCTGCTGCTAACGTCCCTGTTGTGGTTTTGGTTTAGATTACATCAACGCACACAACCTGCACCGGCCTGTCGCGGGGGGGCACTCAGGAAAGAAAGAGAGCGGGCTGGTGGGTGGCTCTGCCACCGGCACCGGAGCAGCCGGAGCTCCAGCCACCAGGGCTTCGGACTCGGAGCTCATCAGCTTTTGCTACCTGCACATGCGAGAGCAGAGGAAGGAAAGAGAGAGCAGGACGGATATCAATGAAAACCTGATTTTTTTTGAGGAAACTCGTCCCAGGACCAAATCCGACCCCACTTCCAAAAGCTCTGGCCAAGGCTACAATGGGGCAACCAATGAGTATGACCCTGATGGCCTTGACCAAGACAGGCAGGCGAGCAGGGCCAGGGCACACACCATAGACACCCACCTGCGGAGCGACACCTCCCACTTCTACTGTGAGTCCTGCCAAGCCAAAATCAAGAGCCGGCTGGCCTCATGCAAGGGAGGCAAGTCTGGCAGCACCCGGGACAATATGGTGGACTTGATGTCACTTCCTCCTCCCGGGAGTGATGAAGAAGAAGATGAGAGCACATCCTTGCTCCCCGCCATCGCCGCCCCTCCTCCCGGCTTCCGAGACAACAGCTCGGATGAGGATGACCCCAAGCGCCGGGCGGCTGCCCAGAGCCAGGAGCAGGGCCGGCACCTCTGTGGCATCCTCTACGATGAGATCCCTGTCACGCTGATAGACAACGTGCAACCACGGACGGTCCGAGACCATGCCCAAGAGCTGGACGATGCCCTGGTGTCCACCCTGCAGGCGCTGGAAGCCCTGGCTGCTTCTGAGGATTGTCCACATCCCCCACCACAGCAGACAGCAGGTAATTTCAGTAGCTGTGACTTTCTTTTTTCCCTATAGCCTTTCTTTCCTATGGTACATCCTTCCCTATAGTCTCCTCCCATCCTATATGTGATTTTGGAGCAGCTTCTAGTAAAAACTAAGTTAAGGCAACAGGTTCCAGCAGGAGCAGCCAAGCTGCTGCTCGGAGAGTTTCTAAGAAGCTGAGGTGGGACTTCTCACCCCGACAGTGGCTGAAGGAGTCTCTTGGTTTTCCTGTATCTGCCATGGTCCATGTGCCACAATGCTGATGTGAGGCACTAACAAACCAGTTCTGTGATCATGAGTTCCTTCCCTGTTGTGAGGGACCCCTCTCAGCTGGTATCTTCAATCCTCGATCTTCACAAATTCCCAACCAGGTTTTGCAGTGTGTGAGCCCTTCACAAGGCAAACCTGTTGCCAGATGGGTGTTCTCTGGGACCAGCCTGCTGGCAGGAAAGTCCTTTGTCCTTCTGCCCACCTTGGTTGCCCTGCTCACTACAACAGAGTAGCTGTTGTCCGCTTTTCCATCTTGTTCCAGACAAGTCCCTGTAGCTCTGCTATCCCTGATACTGGAAAGCTTCCCAGGATTTTTTCCTGGACCAAGAGCTCTTGCTGAATTGAATTAGCAAGCCAGCTCAGTGCTGACAACTGATCTCTCTTAAAAGTATTAAATCTTAGTTCCAGGAAGACACTAAAGTTTCTCTGATGGGATGCCATCTCCTGCATTCCTGTGACCCTCCTGCCTCATGGAGTCCCCCTCTCCTCTGCGTAGTAGTGTGGCATGAGTATTGTCACGGGGTTTTCTTTGTGTCCCTCCTCAGGTCTTATTGTCCTGGCTGCCATCACTCCTGAGTCATCCTTGGATTCTGGCCACGAAACCAACTCTTCAGAGCTGACTGATGTCTCAGAGATGGTCTCTGCTATGAAGCAGCATCAGAACGCAGCCTACTTCCTTGCTCAACACATCAACAAAGAAAACCTCCTGGCCAGGAAGGACTTGCCTTTCCGAATCCAGAGCTGTGCTGCCCAGGCTGTTCTCACCTCACCCTACCCCTTCGGCCGCCAGGAGCCAAGCCCTTCCTCGAAGCCAGCTTTCTCTCACCAAAGCCCCAACCTTCCCAACTGCAAGAGCAAACAGGAGCAGCAGCACACCGAGCGGAGCTACACCATGGCTGTCCAGCCAGCGCTGACCCCCCAGCTTAGTGACCTGAACAGGGGGGCTCCCGTGCCAGGCTCTGAGTGCAAAGGCCACACAAAAGCTGCCTTTGAGGTATCTCTTCATGCCACAGCAGCCCCGAGCAGGGAGCAGGCACAGGACCTACAAGAGAAGGTGCCCAAAGAGGTCCCGCTAAGCTCCAAGCTCCTCCTGGATCAAAAAAGTGGTGTCACTCCAGCCATCACTTCAGCTGCTCTGCAGCAAGTGGCAAACGCAAAAGGCTCTGCTCCCCAAATGGCATCAGTCTCAAAAGATGACAAGATCCTGAACGGTACCAGCATCTGTGCATTGGCCAGCAGCAAGCCTTTGAAACCTAAAGGAGGTCCACAACCTGCAGAGACTTTATGCAACTGTCAGCAGCAGCAGCAGCAACTCTCTCCACAGCAGCACTGTGAAGTTTCTCCAAGTCCTAAAGAAGCTCATGGCACTAAGGCTGAAGCTTTCCACCTCACCTCAGCAGGTGAGGAAATGATGCCTGGTAAGACTTTTGCCTCTAAAAGCTACCAGCAAAAAGTGAGTAGAGATGCTGCAGGGAAAGTGGCAAGCGGAGAGCCAGGTCAGAAAGCAGGGGTGGAAGCCACTAGCCTCATCTTTCAGAAACACACAGCTCCTTCAAACCAAGGACAGAAAATGCAACAGGAAAGTTCAGCAAAAAGCTTGAAAGCAGAGAGTAGCAACCTGCACTCCACATCACCTGGGAGCACTTTCAGGAGCACCAGTGAGGAACCCAAAGGGCCAATCCAGCTGATGCCCAGATCCGAGAGCCTGCAGATCAGTACTGTGCCTTCCAAAAAAGTAGAAAAAGTCCTGGAGGTGACCCAGCAAGATGCTGATGTCCCAGCTAAACCCAAAGCTCCAAAAGCTCCCTTCAGGTTGAGGAACCTGTTCTCTGCAACATTTCCAACCCGGCTGAAGAAGGAGACAGATGAGCGGCAGGCCCAGCTGCAGAAGGTGAAGCAGTATGAGCTGGAATTCCTGGAAGAGCTGCTGAAGCCAAAGAGCAAAGGCGACCTCCCACCCCAGGAGTATCTGCACCCTCCTGCCCCTGGGCGCTGCAGCTGCCAGCTAAGGAGCAGTCCCGTGCAAAAAGTCCCAGGGATGTCCAGGGAGCAGAGGCGCAGCTGCGACTGCAAGCGGATTTGCCGGGGGGTGAGGCCACCCCCTAACCAGTTGGTGATGCCAGAACTGGAGAGGCGAGGCAGGGATAAAGTTACCGATGACCAGAAGCAGGTGGAAGCTGTGAGGTTGACCAGCACGAGCAGCCCTTCCAAAGGCAAGCGGATACGATCCACAAGTTTGGAGTCCAGAGACTACCGGTCAGACCCAGAGAACGGCGTCTCCTGCCTGACAACGTGCGCTTCCCGGGGGGAGTGCATGAGTGCTCCACACTACAGGAAGCTCTTGCGTCGCTACAGTGTCAGTGAAATAGATAAGACTGATAGGGCATCCCTGTCCTCTGACATCTACCAGAACATTTATACACCCAAGCAGAAAGTTCCCCAGAAAGAGCCAGAGCCCAGCATCCTTTGTCCCGTTCTGAAGAGCAAAATCCTGGAAGCCTCTGGAGTGACTGACCCCTCCTATGTCCAGATAGCTCAGGAGAAAAAGAACCAGAAGGGTTCAGCAGTGTTCTCTGTCCAGGAGGAGATGTACCCAAGTCCTGCTGAGCTGCGGGAAGAAGACATGGAGGATGAGAAGTGCTGCTCCATCCGGTACTGCTTCTACTACAGGAAATGCGATGTTGCAGATGACGGGAGCGAGAAGGATGAGCTGTCCTATTCCATCCCCATGCAGCTACTCCCAGGAATGAAGCTGGACAATCAGATGGTCCCAGTGATGAGCAGGACTCTTCAAGTCCTAGATGCAACAGCCTGCAGCAGTCCCAATGACAGCCAGACCCAGGAAATAGATTTAAGGACCTCCAGTTTTGAGGGAAGCTTGGCAAAGATCAACACCCTTCGAGGCCATGCCTACAGCTTTCCCAATGGGTTTCTGCAAGTCCAGCTGGACACCAATGAGCTCCTGACTATCCTCAGGCAGTGTGTGGTGAGCCCTGACGTCCGGGACTGCAAACCCTATATCTCCCAGCTGGCTGAGTACAAGCAAGAGCTCGCCCTCAAGTTCAAGGAGTTTCGGGCCTCCTGCCGCCGCGTGGCAGCCGTCGACAAGAGTCCTACCCACATGCTCTCCGCCATCACGAGCAGCTTCCAGGTGCTAAGCAGCCTCATCGAGACGTTTGTGAGGCTGGTGTACGTCGTGCGCTCGGAATCTCAGCGCCAAGAGCTGCTGACGAAGGTGGAGGAGGTGGTGAGGAACTACACCTTCCTCCTGAAGGCGGCAGAGGAGTCCACGGCCAGAACGCTGAGCCACCAGCAGACAGTGGAGCAGCTTGCCCGCCAGTCAGCCACGGTTGCCACTGTCATGGGCACGCTCACGCGCTCCCTGAAGACATTGATGAATAAGTAAGCCAGCTACGAAAACCAACAAGCCAGTGTGTTGGGCTGGTGGTTCTCAAATCCCGTAGGTCTGGTGAGGATGCGTGTCTACAGGCCCACATCTTACTGGGGTTTGCAGTAGGGGAGATGCTCTTTTATCTCTGCAGAAGGGATGGTTGTGTTTCTGAAGGGTAAATTCATGCCCTGTCACAAGCTGTGCAACCAGCTCATCAGGGGTCTCAAGCAGCTGCTCTGCTTGCTCTCCCATGCTGGCTTATTGCTGATGGTACTTGGGGGGGGGACACAGTCACCCCGTCTCCACACAAGTTTGGTTTCATGTGGTTCTGGGCCTTACTTGTGCGAAGACCTTTGTCACGGTGTGTGGTGGGCCAGAGAGTTAGCAGGAACTGAGCTGAGACCTCCTGGCTTCATTGAGGCAGTTTGGAGCCAAACCAGTGTCTTGCCACGTAAACAGTTCTTCTGCCTCCAGGGTCTTCCTGGCCCACAAACATAATTAGCAGCAGAAGGGATCTCAGGGGTGCAGGTCTCCCTGCTGCTATGCTGGGGCTTGGGCAGGATGCCATAATTCTGGGGCAGAGCTAGGTCACCCTAGCAGGCTCTGCTCTCAGAGCTCAGACACCGTTGTCCTAGTCCTGAGCACAGGTCCTGCCCATGCAACAGGCAAGAGCTTAATATGTGCGAGTAGGGAGGATCCAGGGAACTACAGGGCCTGTCAGTCTGGCCTCAGTACCGGGGAAGGTTATGGAGCAGATCATCTTGAGTACCATCCCACAGCACATACAGGATGACCAGGTGATCAGGCCCCATCAGCATGGGTTCATGGAAGGCAGATCCTGCTCAACTAACCTGATCTCCTTCTATGACAAGGTGACCGCTTAGTGGACAAGGGGAAGGCTGTGGATGTTGTCTGTCTAGACTTTAGTAAATCCTTTGGCATCATTTCCCACAGCATTCTCCTGGAAAAACTGTTCATGGCTTGGATGGGTGTACTCTTTGCTGGGTGTAAAAAAACTGGCAGGAGGCTGGGCCCAAAGAGTGGTAGTGAATGGAGTTAAATCCAGTGAGCGGCTGGTCACAAGTGGTGGCCCCCAGGGCTCCATGTTGGGGCCAGTTCTGTTTAATATCCTTATCAATGACCTGCACAAGGGGATGGAATGCACCCTCAGTAAGTTTGCAGATGAAACCAAGTTGGGCAGAGAGTGTTGATCTGCTTGAGGGTAGGATGGCTCTGAAGAGGGATTTGGACAGGCTGGATTGATGGGCTGAGGCCAGCAGTCTGAGGTTCAACAAGACCAAGTGCCAGGTCCTGCACTTGGGTCATAACAACCCCATGGGGCTTGGGGAAGAGTGCCTGGAGAGCTGCCTGGCATAAAAGGACCTGGCTATTTTGGTAAACTGCCAGCTGAATATGAGCCAGCAGTGTGCCCATGTATCAAGAAGACCAACAGCATCCTGGCCTGTATCAGGAATAGTGTGGCTAACAGGAAAGCAATCGTCTCCCTGTACTCAGCACTGGTGAGGCCCCACCTCAAGTTCTGTGTCCAGTTTTGGGCCCCTCACAACAGGAAAGACAATGGGGTGGTGGAGCATGTCCAGAGAAGGACAACGGTGAGGAGTCTGGAGCACAAGTCTTGTGAGGAGCAGCTGAGGGAGCTGGGGGTGTTCAGCCTGAAGAAAAAGAGACTGAGGGGAGACCTTATTGCTCTCTACAACTACCTGAAAGTAGGTTTTAGCAAAGTTGGGCTCAGTCTCTCTCCCAGGTAACAAGTGACAGGACATGAGGACATGGCCTCAAGTTGTGCCAGGGGAGGTTTAGATTGGATATTAGGGAATAAAAATCACCAAAAGTGTTGTCAAGTATTGGAACAGGCTGCCCAGGGAAGTGGTTGAGTTGCCAATTCTGGAGGCATTTAAAAGACGTGTAGATGTGGTGCTGAGGGACACAATTTAATGGTAGACTTGGCAGTGCTAGGTTAACAGTTGAACTCGATGATCTTAAGGGTCTTTTCCAACTTAAACGATTCTTTGATTCTATGATTCCATGTTTCCTTTCCTCTACTGGATGGCTGTGTCCACGCTAGAGAGCCTGCAAGGAACGCGGACTGATCTTTGGCCATTGCAAGCCAGAAGCTGGGCTAGCAGCTGAGAGGAGACCTCTTTCACACCATTCTCCTGAGGTCAGGTCTGGGCTTTCAAGGCTCAGCCCAAACCCTCTCCTGTTCCCTTTCACCATGCCCATTGGAGAGGAACCCCAGACCAGCTTTGTGAGCCACGGCTTGCCCCCCGAGCCAGGCAGTGCTACTGCCATTGGCCAAAGTTGCTGCAGGGTGTTGGGGTCCTTTCCCTGTCTCCACCGGACTGGCTGCCATACGAGGCATTATTTAGTACTCTGTGATGGTTATTTATTTGAGGTTGGGGTTTTCAGATTGAATTATTATTTTTTTTTCCACTTCCAGATGAATGATAAAACGATTCCTAATTGCTTCCCTTTGCATCCCCACCTTCCCCTCCTCCTCCCAGTCTAGCTTCTAGACCTAATCAATCAGACTGCCTTAATTGGTGCTCCACTGCAGTCACACACCCCCCCCCTCCCCTCCAAAAGAGGAGAAAAATGCAAGGTTACACATTGCATTGCCCTTCCCCTGCCACCCGCTGCACTCCACGCGTGCTCGGGGGAGAGCAGGTCCCACAGGGTCCCTGCCCCTCTCCCCAACCACCTCCAGCTGGAAAGCAAGATGGTGGCATCGGCCTCACGGCGCCAGGAGTGAGTCCGGTGCTCAGACCCAGCCAGCTTGCCCCAGCGCTTGGGGAACGATCAGGGATCTCCGTACGATCAATCGCTTCCCATCTCTTATTTTATTTTTTTTTTTATTTTTTTAATGAACACACACCTTCGAAATCTCTCGTTCTTCCATAGGAGTTATGGAAATGCACAATGTGCTTTTAACATGCGCATCCTCTACCGAGTGCAATAACCTCCCCTGGTCCATGGCTGTCCCGGACTTTGGCCGATGCTGTCAGCAAGGCAGAGAGGATCCTGCTCCGGGGACAGCCTCCTGCTTTCAAGAATCATGTAGCAAACATACAGTGGAAGAGCCAATTTGGATTTCAGTCCATGGTGGGCAAAGCCTGTTATTAATGCTGAAAGCCAACAGGGAGCTGTGTTTTTCTTTTCCCCAGGAATTATCTATTACGATACTCTGAGTTTCTTCGAGCTCCCCTGTATCATTCCTACATAAATCTCTCAGCCTAATACAGAGGAAAATTTTTTTATTGTCTGTATATAGTATATATAAATAAATATATATATATAAATTATATATATACACAAATTTATGTCTTGTTTTACAAACAAGAAAGATTAAATATATTAATCTTAATATCCAAACTAGCATTTGTGTCTTTTTTTTATGAACTTTGTGGAAATGTGGCTATTCTTAGCCGTACAAAACACTTTGTAAGCAAAGCCCCCTATTTTTGTTGCTATAGAAATACACGTATCTCTGTACTGGAAGGGCACAGCTTAAGGACTCCACAACATGGCTGGACTCTACAGCAGTTAAGTGCCAGGCAAGGGAGGAAGCCATGAAGCAGTAAAAATGCAGGTTTGAAACGAGCTGTTTGATTTGGCTGGGTTTTGTGGTGCTAATGGGCATTTATGCTTAATTCCCCATTTTGGGGAGGGGAACATATCCAGTGACACTCACCCCTTCGGTGCTGGCCTGGGCACTGCAGCCATGCTGGGGAAAAGATGGTCCTCCTGGTGGTCCTGCAGCAGAGGAGAGATGGGATCTGCTTTAACTGCCCCCTCCTCTTAAAAAAATCCTGCCTGATCCCTGCCACGGTGAGCCCCCAACCAGCTCCAGTGCGTGTTTGCAGCCCAGTCTCAGCCTTGCCTGGGACAAGGTGATGGTGTGTGACCTCCCCACTGGTTCTGCTGCCCTGCAGAACTGCTCTGGTGTGTGTGCAGGCAAAAGCCCAGCAGAAGCATAACGCCAGGCCAGGGGAGAAATCTGAGCAAGACAAAGAGTTTCCCAGCTACAAATGGCATTTCCAATATCCGCTTCCCTCTGAACACACATTTTGCCTGGCATAGTGAACTGCTCTGTATTTATCAAGGAGAAAGGCATTGATGTGTGCCTTCCCTGTGCCCCAAGGCCTTCAGGAACTCTAAAAGCCAAGTCTGATAAAGATAGAACACTAAAAAACTTAGAGACTGGGTCATTCTCTGTACGAGGGTTGAATGTGTTGTCTAAAGCAAAGGCAGCAGCACTTGAGACTCACACACCTTCTCCATGACTCCAGGCTCGTTACTTTAATCTGCATCACACCATTTCCCATGCCAAACTAACTAAGGGTAACACTGAATGGGACAAACCCCACCTACTCATAAAGCTGGGTATGGATCAGGAAAAAAAAAAAAAAACAAAAAAGGAAAAGCCAAGAGATTTTCTAACCCCCCTGAGCCTGTAAATATTATTGACAGCAGGCAGTTTCCTCAACAATCACAGAGTCGAGGCTTAGTACCATCTAGTGGGCAATCAGCACCCCTTCAGAAAGGAATTACTTCTTCCTGGCACAGGGTTGTTATTTGTACAGCAACAGGGATAGGTGCTCCAGGAGCAGTCAAATGTCCCCGGGTTGGAGGGAGGAGCTTCTGGTACGTACCCGAAAAAGGATGATGAAGCCCTGCCTTTATTATTGCTGACCCGTCTTTTAGGTGTTGTCCCTGTGGCCTCACTCTGCTGGGCACTTGTAAATA